>UXSR01000228.1:0-54539 GCA_900604375.1 Mesocestoides corti
AGAGCTGAAGCAAGATCCCACTGAACGCCTCGACACGTTCTTGCTGTGTCTCCAGTGCACTCCTATTTGAAGTCAAATAAAGTGACACGGCGTGACGCATGTGGGACCTTAGCTTTCCATTTTTAGAATTAACTCGGCAGACAAATTACTGTAAATAAACATTTCCGCGTTATGTTGACACATGACGCATTTAGATTATTATTGGTCAAAAATTTGATATTAAAAGAAACATCGGCATGGCCAAAATTGTAAATCGGACCTGAACGGGCTCCAAACACCCATGTGGTGTCACCGTAAGTGCCACTCAGTTTCAGTTAAAACAAATGTTACATGACACCTGATTTAATTAGGTCAATCTTAATTTAGCTGAATGTACATGCACACAGACGCACACACGCAGGACGTTGTGTCTAATTAGATTTGTTTCATTGAGACAATTGATCTATGAAAGTGATGCCTGAGTCATATTTTAGCGGGTTCAAAGCTGGATATACGACTCGCCTCTAGACCCCGAAGGCATTGAGACATCCCTCTAAGAATCAACCTGGAGAGCCAGTTATTTTGTATTTATTTGGATTCAATTCCAATTAAAGTAAAGGGGCGTGGTATCGTGGGGGTATGGGAAGGGAGAGACATCGGTCTCCACCCCACCGGAAGTTATTTCTTAATTGCTATTTGCCTTCCGGATACGCCACGCGCTAATTGCTGCTTGAGGCCGTTGTCGGCAGCCAATTATTGCTACCTTTCCTGAGCCTCCATGAATTTAGCATTCAAAGAAAACAACTTTACAAACACGTTCCCGGCACCACCACCACCACCATCATTACTCTCAGCTCAAAAACATTCTGACTTTCTGAGTACTTATTTTATTGAACAAGTTTTAACTGCCTTTTAGCATGGTTCGCATCCGCCTTTTCCACTGTGCATGGTTTAATTAAAGGACTTAATTACTGCCCAATTTGGGTAATCTGTGATTAGACTTCGATAGTGTAAAATGAACCACTATGTAGGACAGCCTTATCTGTGGTTCTAGAGTCAAGACACCTTATGCTTGCTATAGGATTAGCTTTCAATCTTGTGAAAATTAGAATCAGTCAGCACAGTATTCGGTGAAGCTGGATTGAATGTTCAACTCCACGTGGCCTCTCCATCATGCTATTTCACCTACTTAGTTTGGTCCTGATAGCCTAAAAACTGAATAAGCAGGCTGGCAAATACGGTGATGGGTTGTTCCGCGGCTTATGTAGGCACAAGTAAGTTTTAAAACGGAGCGAAAGTAATTTTAAAGGGTTATTAATACATGGCGCTGGAGAGTGTAATTAGTTCCGGTTCAGAATAAGGATTCATTCATTTCTGATTGGTTTATTGGCACCACATTTCATCAGAAGATCCAGCGATCTATGTAATTGCCGTCAGAACGCGAAATATAACTATTTGAGTCATTGTCGCCCACTGTCTCTCGCCAACGTAAATGGTTGATTAATTTGATTGCTGATGGGAATTTTCGGTGCGACGTCAAGTTCACCTTTAGCAAATGAGACACGACCGACGGAGTAAAATAAAAAAAACAAGTTTCGGATTCGCTTTGGTGATTCAAATGTAATCGTCTCGTCTGACGCAAAAAAAATCCAAACAATTCATGTTTAAGTTCACTCGGTCAAGTGGGACTAATTCTTGGGGTATTTCGGTATTTCTGGCAACGAAAAATGTTTTGATTTTGTCAATTCTACCAGTGTTATGCTCTTGCCAAGTGTGGCTGATAATTGTGGCTTTCACACAACGCGATAATTTTTATTGCATAATTTCGGTCATGCTATAGTAGGCGCAAGTTATGCGATTCCGCATGATCATGAAGCATTTCTTCTAGGGTTTGTTCACTGTAACAAGTTCAATTAATGGTGCTTGTTTGCGTCAAATGCACCATCTTCCATGCACGTAGTTAATCAAATGGTAATCATCAGGAATGCGCTTTTAGGGAGTAACGGTAAGCCCGGCTAACTGAGAGTTGTTTCAGAGTACACTACGAGGTGCTCTCAAAATTTCAGGAGCACTCACCCTCCCTTCACTCTTTTCTCCCGAAAACCTAGGTGATTTACGCATGTGTCCGAAGTGAATACAAAAGGGTATTTGTGTAGAGACGCCTCAAACAGCCAAGGCATATGGTCGTAAACGATGTCTGATGACTTCAATTAAGTGAGACGGTGCGTAGTTTAGGCGTGTTAACCACCTCCGCTACATCCCTTCTTTCCTCAACAAAGCAACTCCTTGTCGCCATGGCATTAGCACATTAAAAGCCGGATCGTCAGTTCACCAGGCGTGACGTCTACACTCGTCTACATTCGGCAAACTTGGGGGGGTCATAAAGTGGGCATTCCATCCGAGGCCTCTGGTCGCCTTAGGGCCACCAAAAACACCCACAAAACTGCCTGCCATTTAGTGCTTGTTTGCTTCCAATCATTTGTGTGAATGTTTTTGAAGTTATAATCTAACATCTTCAGTAAACTGCATTTGGGGAACAGAAGATTGGGCCTTTGCAATGTCGTTTTCAGTTATAAGGTTTAAAATAGAGCCCAAATAGATGGATTAACTCCCTTCCGTTAAGCGAAACAGGGGAAGTCAGGCCGCAGGACAAAGCACAGAATGATTCCCGTTAAGTATTTGTATAACTTTCTCCCCAACACAATAGCACCAATGGCATTAATCATTGGACACTTAAGTAGGGTGGGTAAAGGTGAAGGCAATTCCGAGTCACACGCACATACTCCCAAGCTGAATTGAAAGGAAATCGTTGGCCGAACAACAAAATGGGCCTTTTGTTTGCAGGATGCGGGATAGATTTTTTGCATAAGTCTGATCACTAACTGATATCAGCCTCTTCCGCTGTGTTCCCATAAGCGCACGCACACTCATTGCTTAGAGTGCAAACAACACAGATCACTGCCGTTAAACGATAAATATATGGGACAAAGGAATTTCTGAGAAGGAGAAAAAATGGGAAAAAAGTGACGGCGGTAGAGGTAGCCTCCACCCTCCTACCCCCAGGACACCGGAAACGGGAAGAATGGATGGAGTCGGGGGGAGTTGGGCGAGCCGATATGCGCCACATCGCTCTCTTTGGATTAGTTGTGGAAACACAGTCTCATTGAAAACCAGTTTACTTTCGATTTGCTTCAAAATGTGCAAATTCAAGTATCTTGATTGGTCCTGGAACCCAAGACAGCGACAACCCTCTATTTGTCCCCTCAAAAACCTGTAAGAAACGCCAATTTACATTTCCAGCAAAAGGACCTCTCCTAAATAGTGATTCGGCAAGCAATGTCATCCTTTAACCAAGGCTTGCATTAAGGGTCGTGTGCACAACGAAGAATCAGAGGCTTTCATTGCATGACGTCATGACGGTTGATGCCCGTCTGGACTTGAATCAGAGTAACTTGCTAGTAATAGCCGCGGGTGTTGAACTAAAGACGCAACTCGATCACCATTTTCGGTCCAGGCCAAAACAGTCGCAGAGGCTCAGCTGACTAATGTCATTACCTCTTAGCGTTCTTACTTCGCATGAGCGGGCACTTACTAAAGAAGGCGAGAGTGGGTGGTTATCAGACCAAGTCATTTATTAGCCTTTTACGGCTAGAAAACTGCGGAGACGCAAGGGTTCCAAGGGGAAGGGAGAGGAGGAGACGGTGGGGGACTTCTAGCCTAATTGACTTCTTGACTATCGCTCTCCTCCAATAAAACATGGCAGATTTTATCACTTGAAATTGAATATTCATGTGCGTGCATGCGCGTAGATACAAGTCGCGGTGTATTTCAAAGCATCACGTTGCATTGCGAATTTATTTTTGTTCAACTTGTAAAGTTAACGAACCGGCGTGTAATTAATCCGTTCAGTCAGAGCTCTTGTCAACTTTTTGAACTCTAATTCTGAATAGACATTTTAGCCTCTCGAAAACTCATAGGGTTAGATACGTGGAATGTAAGCAAGGTATTTTAGTTTCTTAAATTACCCTAGTTCTAAATACTGCAGACATTTGTCCGCCTAAATCGGAAGACCCCCCTTGTATAGGGTACCTGCAATCTATAGCAGCAAATATACGATATTCAGTAAATGTTCTGTCAAAAATTGCACCGATTGTAGTGGTCTCCAAAAAAAAATAGGAGCCGTGGCTTTCACTTTTACTCAAACTGAAGGATTGACGGAAGTGAACTGGACTCTGACAGCACAGGAATTGATCTGTAGTGGTCCAAAATGGGAGATATTTGATGTTGGACCTGTTGTAAGAGTAGCTTCCCGAATGTCACTCCATGGCCGATTTTGTTCTCCTGTCCCTTAATTGATTGTCCGGAAGACATACAAAATTTGAGCACTCAGTCTTTCTTGGAGTGAAGGCGATTTTGCAGCAATTCAAATACTTGGTTGCTGATTTGAACTTTCAGTTAATGTTGTTTTTCCGTGTCCAATTTCTTCCTCTTCCTGACAAGTGTGGTGAATCTATCAGGACAAGGCGAGTTCCTCATTGGGCGGCAAAAACTGCTGCAAATCTGACAATCTTCATCCTCGTCCATCTAATGTTCTTAATAATCTATAATGCCGGATTGGATGAAAATTGACTCGACCGTCATCAATTTTACTGAACTAACGGTAAAGTTGAAATGTCTTTCTGCTGTAGTTGCTTCCTTAGCGTTAACTGAACTTTTGAATTATGCAAATTACTGGCAAACTGGGGTCCACGCCCACCCTTAGGCCCCAATCTCGTTAATGCAATTTTCTCCATTTAATTAGGAGCAAATTAGTCACACGAGTGGGGAGAGAGAGAGAGAGGAATTTGCTTTGCTTCTAAATAATTAATTAACTTATGCATAATGAGGGCTAATTATTTTACACACGCGCCTTGCAGACAGGTGGTTCGATTTTGTTTCAGGGGCCATGCGAAGGCCAGTGCGACCGGACATTCACGCGATCTCATGCCGCGCAAAAACTCTGGCCAAGAAAAATTCTCAATTCACGAAGTTATCTCTCATTCTAGGAGGTCCCTGTCCAGTTAAGGAGTCTCACGATGTCAAGGTCAAAAATGCAAGTGTTCAAGTAAGGGCGTTGTAGGGACGCAGAGTCTGGAGCGGATTAACAGCGATCGCGCCTGAGTGAACCCTGGTTACCGACCTGACGGTGACAATGACGCATCCCCTTTTCGTTGGTTGATCTGTATTCGAAGCCTTTCATCCGTTCACTTATCCATACACTAAAACGCACTTGGCTGGCGTGACGCTAAAAAACGGTCGTGTTTCCCCGGTCGCCTCTTTTTCCACTCTTTTCGGGTTGTAAGGTAGTGCTTAGACCACAAGCCACTGCATTTGGTGACCCCGACAGGTTTTCCTCAAGCAAAGGTTAATTTTAATCAAAATTCTAGTAAATTTCAATCAGAAATCCAACTTTTTCTCGGGCCGATTTTTTAGCTTTCTTGTTGAAATGATTGTATTCACACAATTCATCCGAATTTTGATAAATCACGCCAGGGGAGAGCACCTCCGCGTATCTCATGCAAAAGGAAAGCTGTCCTTAAAATGGGAGCACTTAGCTTAGCAGTAAAACAGCTGTAGCACAGGTGATTCTTTCAGTCCTCTCACCTCTGGTAATGCTATTTTCTCTAATTAATTACGAATTAATTAGTCATCAACTGGATGTCAGTGAATTCGTCCCCATACCCCAACAGATAATTGACTTAGGCATTAATGGAGCCAGAAGCGTTTCGACAAGGCTCCAGGCATTTTTGAGTCCATTAGCATAAACGCGAACGTAAAGTTCATTCGCTGGGTCCAAGATTAACTTCGGAAATTCCGCATTCAAAACTTGTAGCAGTTCCCTTGCCAGAAGAAAATGGAAATTTCAAAAAAAACTTGAACAAGCATCCGTGTAAAACGACTGGATGTGCACAGTTTATGTTCCCATTTAGTGACTAATTTAACCCCTCTATTATTCTAGTTTTCTCTATTTTTTTTATTGGTCTCCAATTACAAGTGGAAGCAGCCAAGCATCTGGAACAATTAAGAGGAAAATCTAGTCACCTGCCCTCGGTAGGTTGTTTTTGGCTGATGAGAAGAAAACTAACAACAAACTAATTGGCGATTAATAAAAGCTAATTGAAGAAAAATTCATGGCGCAAGACTGGTTAGTGGTAAAGTGCGCTTGAATGCTTGATAGAAATAGTTTGTTGCAATCCATTAACTCACAAATTTCATTCATTAATATATACTATCAACGTATCTGGAATAATAGAAGGCTGTCTAATAACGATGAATTAATTTTGAGATTTCAACCTCCCTATCAAAATACTTTCGTCTGAAAAACCACCTGAGTGAGGTGTCGGCAGAAAGAGACTTTAATGAAATTACGTGTCGTTATGTGGGATGTGCATGTTCACCCAAGGTTATGGAATCAGCTGAATTAAGTAATCTAATTTATCAAGTTCAAGGCCGCAACGCGGTAACCGTGGCGACCCGATTTGATGGCTGAGCATTATGGCCTGTCATTTAGTAAGAATTTGGGTCAGCCTACCAAACGCAGGTACGATGACGTGGTCATTATCAGGTAAACACACGAAGACGCCAAATGAACATAAATGAGTAAGATTACTTGGCTCTTTAGCTTTGAGATCTCCGTGGCATTATGACGTAAGAACGTCGAGTCCAGCAAACGAATTCACGCGAAATCGATTAGCAGGTGGCTGCTGACGCGTCTCGAGGTGGACGTCTGCTAATTAATTGATGGGATTAATGCCGTGGCAGGGGGAAACAGGCAGTGAGCCTAATCAGAGCTGTGATTTGACTGTGTTGAATGTTCTGGGTGGACCACCCCGCTTATCAAAACAAATTGCCAAGGATTCGGGTCTGCACAATCAACTGAGCATGGTAGCTCCACACGCACTTTTCGCATCTAATCTGCTGATAATTAGTCCTCAGATTATCATTCCTCTTTGTTGTCTTGAGTGTATCAGTTTTGAAGGTTTTGACAAAGCACAACAGGAAAACATTTAATTCAGTCCAGAGTGATTACTGGAACTTCATAATCACCATCAAAAGTACTTTTGAGTTAACAAAATCTTGTGTAAAATGGTTAATTTGTTTTAATGTTGCAAACATCCATTGTTGGAGGTAAACGAACCGATTGAAACCCGTGCGCATGTGTTTGTCCTTCTCTCAGCCCGTTTTGATTGCCGCCATTTTATTTTAGTCCTGAGTTATGTGTACCCCTCTTACTGCTATTATTATTATCATTATTATCTATTTACAACTTTAAATGCATGCTATTTGCCAGTCCATTAATTAGCTCATGACCATTTTAACATCCAACACGAAGTCTGCTTTATCCCGTGACACTGCTGAAAATAACCCCAGTGAACCCATACTCGAGGCAATCCACCGTATTACTATGTTTGTTTTGCTGGAGATAAGGAATGACTAGTCGCCACAACTCAGCGTTCTTGATATATCGGTTGCCACACTGGGGTTAATTGATTACATATACCCTAGACCGGTGTGGTACATCAGGTGTGCTATTGTAAAGCAGCCCCCCTTTTTAAGGCAAAACGATAGTGAATTACTTTGGCCAATGTTAGCGCTGTTGAAATAGGTATAGCAGTATCTAAAAATATTCTACTTATTAAGCATAAAGACTACATTGTTTACTTGAAACCTAGGGATATTATAATGCATCTCTACAGCATTGTAAAACATGGTGAATCTGGTAAAAGTGGAGGTAATCAAGGACTGCGTTAGTTCTAAGCAAATGCCAGAAAGCGGTGTTTGCAATGCAACTACGTGAACGAACATTCCGGTGGGTTGATAAATCCAGGAGTTTTCACTAACCCACCAACTTACATCGTTTTGTTTAGACGTTCGTTGTTTACTGAGTGATTCCATGAAACAAAACAACTCCCGTAAACAACCCAAGAGTAATTAATAAGGCGGAGTTGATAAATTTGCAGACTTCAAGGAAGGAACACGGAAAATGATTTGATGTAGGAAGAAATCATCACCGTAATGAAAATTAATCATTAATAGATAATGTTTCGCAGAATAAACAGTGCCGTCTCAGGTCTAATTAACCTGTTAATTTAATTATGGCCATTTAAATTCGACCAATGAGGCTGTGGATTGAGATGTCAGCCATGCGTCGAAGGAGGGCCGCCTAAGGATAACTTGATCAGACGACTGTAATTAAAGCGGCGAATAGACAATGGAATTATGAGTCCATTTATTTGCTTTTAACGACCTTTATACTTTAGACACTAAATGTTCTTTGGTAACTTGAGGACAATTTGCTAAAGCACACAGAAATATTCTCATTTGTCACGCATTACTACTTTGCTTTGTCAAAATTAAAATTTCGAACTGACAAACTCAAAAATAGACACTGGCAGTCATGTATTAGACAAAACCTGATGTGGATTTAAAGATAAGATTAAATATATTGGTTAAAAAGATCTTTCTAAGAATGACTTTGTTGATACGCACAGCTCACAAAGGGGACATGCCTTACTACTTTTACTTGTTGTCAGAGGGACATATCATGACCTTGTGGCCTCAGGTCAAGGCTTTTAGTTTTTGCCTATAACTAGCCGGCAAATTTACTATACTGCACAAAACAAAAAACGTTGAAGCAAAATGTTCACGTATGTTCTTTGTACTGGTCTGTTAGGCGACTGAAAGTTATAATGGAAAAGACAGGAAGTAGTTGGAGGAGAGAAACCGTGTATGAAATTAAAATGGCTGATGAGAACTAGTACAGGAAGTCGTTATAATTTTTCTTCCGGAATCCCAGACGTTCTGGTACTTATAAATAGCTTTTTGCCGCATTAATTAAAACGAGCTAATTCAACTTGAGTGGCTCCGCACTGAACTCGTTTCATTGAGACATGTCCCATCCATTGTTAACCTACTTCCAGTGCCTGTGATAGCGGTCCCTGGCAAGGCAGGCTGAAGAGCCAGCTCAAAATGCCGACTAAGTGAGTAGAGGGATGCCCATGGCTGATGTCAGTGGAAATGGACTCGGCGATCCCAGTTGTTATTTCATGGCTCACATTTTCAATTAGCACTTTCCCACTACTTAGACCCGAAATATCTAATAACGCATGTCTGCTGTTAGATGGCACCAAACTTAAAATCATCCCGCCTGGTTTTCACAATAAGCATCCATGAAGATGGTCAAGTTTGGAGCTGTTGAATAAAGGTTCGAAATTAGGGAAGTTTGCTTGTGGCTGTTTTTATGGCCTGGTGTTTGATAATTTGATTGTGACTATGTAATAGTAGTCCTGGATTCTAGTCGGTTGCAGACACAAATACCTACATTCTATCAGCTTATTGATAAAGTCGAGTAGAAGTTTGCCTGACTCTGATACGCTGGCCACGTGATAAACCCACAAAAAGAGAGCACCAAAAGGACCTTTAAAAACAAAACCAGAGTAGTGCACCTGAAAAAGCCTGAATCACCTGGAAACTGAATAGTTAAGGCCGAGAGCCGTCTTTTAGCAATGGATGGCATCACGTATCAACTTTGTAATAACGTGCATGTTTAACGAACAACACGCCTCCCAAGGAAATGAGCAAACATTAAATAAATTAGTTTGTTTTTATGCTAGTTATAGTTGTGACTTTAATCAAACCATTGCCCGTAACTAGTGTTGTCTCACGTCAAAATTTATGGGTTATCAATGGGTTGAGACTTCCCTTGGTTTGTCGAATTTTCTCAGTTACCCCAGTTTAATCGTCCCAGAAGTTCACTTTACTGACAAAAATGCAAAAACATGCATTGGTAACTCACTGCCAGCCAAGTTCTCCCCCGAGGTGGTCGGCAGCCACGGTGACATCGCTATTGATCTTTGTTTCTCCCCAGCTGAGGACCCCACGGCTACTCCCTTTGACGAGTGAGGCTGAAACATCAGTCCAGTAAAAATCTGCTCAAACGAGGCCTGCGGGACAGACTGGGGACCCAAGGCGAAGTTTACCGGACACAGCGGTGGTGCGCGGTGCTGCTGCGGGTGATGGTTTGACGGAGCAGACGGCGTCACACCTGTTGTGATGCCCCCGGTCTCCATTTAAGCAGAATGTTCAGTGTAAAGTAGAGGGGTCAGGTACTCCGGAGAGGAGAGACTAAGTGAGCGGTGTAGTTTGTGCGCCGTTGCGATGCCCGCATATGTGCGGACGTGCGGCGTGCGTGCCTCTGTTAACGCTTATACGCGCGATTATAGGCAGAAATTTTACTAAAGTGGTGGTGACAGGGGAAAAGACGGGAAGCAGGAGGGGGGGAACTGACATGATATTTCACTGCGGCTAAATTCAGTGTTGCAGCCGAAAAATTTTAAATAATAGTCTTTATAACCTACATAAATAATTAGTGATTTTGTGTCTTATATGACAGGGTTTTAAGAACCCAGACTCGTCATGTAACTGAAGACCAGTAGTCAGTCTAACATGTCAGCTGGACAAGCCGTGATCAATTACTTCATTCGAGGTTTAGTTCCAATGTTGCCGACATTTGTGTCGACAGTCCATTTAACTGTACTGTTGATGCCTAGACACAGAAAATATAAATTCCATGTTTGAATATGACCCCTAGTTCATCGTTGCACTTTGCCATTTCAAAACTAGCTTTACTGAAAACTGCAACTTCGAGAGTTTTCATGACAGAATCAAATGTGTTCACTAGTATTTTGACTGATGCTCCACTTTTAAAAGCGACAAATATAGTAATAGGAAGGGAAGGTGTACAATTTTAAGATAGCGATCCTGAATATCGAATGCTTGAGTAAAAAGAACGCTCCAAATTCTCCATTCCGGATGCCTGAATTACGAAAAAGGGTGACAAGCACTGCGTCACCAATCTCTTGCGGTTAATACCTAACAATTGCTAACTAAAAATCTGAGAACCAAACTGGTATCGGGGCCATGGATTTAAGGACACCAGGGATGCGTCCGAACAAGACCTAAATTCTTCAAAACATCGAGTAAAGGGAGTTGCGATAATGGAGAATCCGGTGATATGTTTGGTGTTTACAGGGCTGTTTGACGTAATTAAGTAGACGTTCTGTCAATAACCCGATCTCATGTCACCTGATCGTGTTCTATTTTCAAATCGCCAAAAACTTCAATCATTTTTGCCAAGTTTCCAAAAAGAATAAGTGCCATTGGAACTAGCCAATTCATCAACAATCAAACCTTTTTTGATGTGAATGTCCGCAAGGGGTCCTAACAGGCTTAGACCAGATTTCCAAGGCGGCTAATTTTACTTAAAACGTGACATGCCCTCAAAGGACAGTTGGTTACATTAAATGTGATATTCAGACAACAATAAAGGGGTAGTTCAAACGTCACAGAGGGTTCTGTGGGCAGTGCTGGTCTCATTTTAAAAAATTTGGTTAATTGATTAAGAGAACGTGCTTGTTTGTGGCAAAAGATCTTAAAATCAAAATTAATTTGTCTGGGATAACCTTTCGGACACCTGTAAAACCTCTCTAGTACGGTTTTCTTACTATTGGGTCCTAGTCCACAGTTGTTGTGATCACTTTCTCAAATTGACTGCACAGAGCTAAACTCAGTTAAATGAATTTACCGTCTAACGACAGAAGACTTCCTTTTGTAATCCCCTCGTTCTCGAACAGTATCAAATGATTTGACAACTCAGTGTAGTGCATTTGCGTTGTCAAATTTGTAACCGGAAAACGTTTCACACTGCTAGAGCCTCCATCGGGCCCTTACAGTCATTACTCCGATTCTTTAAATTAAATAAGCGTCAGTTGCAAACGCATTGACGTAGAAACATGCAAGAAGTTATTTAGTTAATTGGGGAGTGGTCACGCCCACAATTAACGCTCTTCCAGATGAAAAATAAAAACATTGCCCAAGAGTGAATGTTGCATGTTCTAATCCCTCTCCCCGCATATAATTGACACCTGCGAATTCCTAGAGGACACACCCATGCAGTCTACCAGATGGTTTTCAATTTTAGACCTTCTCCCACCGAAAACAATTAATATTTGTGGCCCCATGGACAAATGGGTAATTAGAGGATGGCACGAAAAAAGGATACAATAATTGTGAAGTGCCGTCGATGCTGAAGTGCATGCCAAGAAAACGGAGACACTTACCCAGGCTACCTCTGACCACCTAACTTGGTAATTTTCAACCTCCTACTGCTTTGCCGTCTTGTCTTATTGAAAAGAAGAAATTGGTGAAATTGAACTCTTTGTTATTAAGCCAGTACAATAGGAAATCATCACCGATGTACTGTTGTATTGGTCATGTTTGTCATTTAATTCCGTGTGTTCTGCATTGTGATTTGGAATTGGCTGGTGGTAGCTTGTATGGTAGCTGATTTGCAGTTCTTAAGCTGGATTAAGACCTCAGATGATGTGGGCTACAGATGCTCTATACTAAATCCTGTTTGTCCCGTAGGTAAGTGTTTAGTGTCTGAGACCCCCCTCTTTGAACTGCCCCATCTCAAAATACACTTCAATCTGTGCTGTGACAACGATTTAAGTCGCCTTATCTTTTAATAAACACTGCTTTTTTCATTATCATTTCCACCTGTGCATTTCAATGAATGTAATCGGTCTCAAAATGGAAAATTGAGTGAAAGAAACCAGGATTCCGATTAAGCAGATTCATCACCGATCCTAGCCGAAGGGGCCAAACGCCCTATGACTCTAAAAACGTCTATGGCTTGCCTATTTATGGAAAAAAACTGGGTGAATTGATGAAGATTTCGTCTTCATCGAATCTATCTGTTTTTACAGCAACTGATCGGCGTTAACTAATCGATTTTGCCGTGAAACATTCTGAACTCGTTATTGACCCTACGAATTGCCTATAATGACCAACACGTATTCAACCATCGACAAAGTTATTAATGGTTAGTACTGAAATAGGAATGGACTTGTAAGTTTAGTGGCTTTTTAATTCATGTTTTCGGCAGTCGGTTTACAACGCGGTGAGAATGTAAGCAAAAAAATTTTATTCGCCAGCAAAACGTGGGAATATTTGATTTACAGCGTTCTGCCAACTCACATGCATCACCCTTGTTGGCTTAAAAAAATGATTTGGAGGTTGTGAGGGAGGGAGCACAATATTAAACAAATTGACAGGCTGTTTCCGGGCCACCAAACACACGGATCCACACCCTCAACACTAATCAAGCTGGATTATGGTGGGGAGAGAAATGTTAGAAAAACCAACAGAATAGAAAATAATGTTATGTTAAGTTAAAAATTTAACGAATAAATAAGATCTGTAGCGTTCATTTCAATTAATTTGGAGTGTGATCTAACATGGTGTCACTTGCATTTTAACAGCGCGGTGCGGCACCACCTTTTTAAAAAAAAGTTGAATTAAAAGAATGCCTAATCAGCAATCTGTGGATTAATGAGATTTTTTAATTGTGATTCAGAGTTGAACAACAGCGAAGGAGTAGATAATTTCACACGCAGACAAATAACCAGGCAAGATCCTTAAATCTGAACAATTTAAAGTTGTGGAAAGTATCGGGAAATGATGAACGGTAGCATTATTAATTCCACTTAGTGACTGCCAAACGTAAAACGGGACTATTTTACACGTGAATTTGATTTAATCCATTTCGATCTTCTATTTCGGACACATTCATTCTCGCATAAGTCTTCAACTACTAATCTCCGATTAACGGGATGTTTGAAATAAAAAGTTAGATGGAAGAAAATCAATCCTTAGCTCCTCACTTAGTTACAAAAGAGGTCTATCTACTGCTTAAATAGGACATTAGCTACACTGCCTCCACCAAGGGAGGAGTCGAAAAAGAGCTTTAGGATAAGTTGTGTGCAGGTTTGTTGAAGATTTGTAAGATTAACAAGAAGGCTTGATGCAGATGTCAATAAAACAACTTGTGCCATGATTCCAATCCAAATGAGCCTTTAACAGTACCTCATGACGAACGATGAATGAGGAATGCAGGGCCATCAATCACCTTTAGATGGCCAATATTCGGTCGGGCTCAATTTAGTAATGGAGTTTAAGGTTATATTCAAACATGAAATCGAATCGAGTTATACACAGCATCCAATTAATTGAGAAAATCACATCTACTGGTGGCAACTGTTGTCAGTTAAGAGTCATTGATGCCTTGCAAAGCATCATAAGAGCCAAGGCTTTCTGGCGTTTATTTCTGGGAACCTTTCCATCTGTAGCAGATCAAACCGGGATTCATAATGGAATAAATATTTGCACTTTGTGTGGTTGGTTCAACGACTTGCTAATTGCTAGTGTGATTGCACATTTGAGGGCCATAATCGGCGACTAACTGTTAATTACTTCCTTTCTCAGCAGCGAGAGGAAGCAGAGTGAATCGCCGGCCATTTTTAGGGGGTGGCAAACTAATTCCCAAAATCACCCCTCTTATGGGAAATGGTAGTCATACTGTGCATGTTCATTGTCCTTACTGAGTCAACTGACCCTCAAATTGCAACATAAATAGCTGGAAAAATTGGTATCAGGGGTCGCGAATTCGTCAAATAACCGTGAAGGCCCATTTTACTGGTACTCGTACCGCCAGTTTTGAGTTATTAATGGATAATTTTCCGCCTATTTTGCCGTCACATCACTACCTTTTATCCACAGAGATTAGGGTGATTCGCAAGTTATACTTTCACAATATTTAACGGTATTTGCATCGTTTGAGCATCCAACGTTTTTAACAGCATCAGCATGATATTTTTTTAAAATTTGTTCTCTAACATGACATAGTTTAATTTTGCAATCCGAAGGTAACTTACGAGTGCAATGCATCACACTGCAATTTCAGTTAGGGTAGATTTTTGCGCTCTCTTGCATTGCGTTATATTTTTATTCACCTATCTATAGTGGAATGGCGACACTAATGTTTGCAATTTCTATGAATCACTCGCCAAACCGGAATAACGCGGCCCATTTAAAGCTAAGCTTTGTTTATAAAGCATCCCCTAAAGAATGCTTTGGAGAAATCGTTGCCCTGGGAGGCTGTTGCAGTCTTCGAAATAGAACTAAAAGGTTGTCGGCCTTCTTACTTCTTTGCGTTTTCCGCGGTCAACAAAAAGATGCATTATTGAAGCAAATAATGGAGTGGGATTCTTTGTGTTTAAAAACAATTTCAGTTTTGTTACTCAATAAGTTAGATGTACCACAAACACTTTTTTATATGTAAATCATTTTGGATGCTAATTATTTCATTTATGAAAGGCATTAAAAGTCGATAACATTGGTTTCGGTGATTCACTAGCAAGTTCGGACGCATAAGGGACCATCGAATTACCTCTTTATACAACTTTAACGTAAGCACAACCCTCCTTTTTCAACCTCTACTGGTATGGCTCTGTACACGACCACAAAACTCTGGTAGGACGTGAGCATTGTGGTGAACCTCCGATGGGTTTTAGTTTTGCGGTTATGAGGCCATCAGTGGGCTGTAGGAAATCGCGATGAATTTGTGTTGACAGAGGTTGTCTACACAAATTGTTCACTTTAATTACCTGCCTGATTTTGATTATGAGGAAGACAACAG
Source organism: Mesocestoides corti (assembly GCA_900604375.1). Classification (NCBI taxonomy): domain Eukaryota; kingdom Metazoa; phylum Platyhelminthes; class Cestoda; order Cyclophyllidea; family Mesocestoididae; genus Mesocestoides; species Mesocestoides corti. The sequence goes on from UXSR01000228.1 coordinate 15,557, forward strand.
GCGGTAACAGTGGACTGAACACGACATTTGTGGGATTCAATCTGTCCGAAGCTAGTTTCTTGTTGGACGCATTTGCTTCTTTGGTTACAAAGACCGCTTCAACTGGCGTTCAGTGTGGTTCCTCCTGGAATCAGAATGCTTTCAATGCATTTGTCTCCTTTTAAGGAGGTTTTAAGTAGGTAGGTCATAAATTTTAATTGACCAACAGTTAAAGTTACTTTAGAACCATCAACAAACGAAAGCCACATAAACAAAATTCAATGGATTATCTTGCTATTGTCACTGAACATTCATCTTGTGCTTATTATCCTATTAAAAAGGAATTAAGGAAGTCGTTGGTTTATGGCATCGAAGCTTAGATTTCAACTAGTAATGAACTCTGTGGTGGTCCTTCCACGCATATCATTCAAGCTTTAGTACGATTTTTTTAAATCCTCCTTTGGGTCTCTCATTTGCAGGCAAAACCTTACTGAAACATTATACTGGTTTTGGTAATTCAGAATCTGTTGAGAATATCATGAATTCCAACCGAATCTTACAAATTGATCATTGAAATATCATAAAATGACTTAACTCCTTCCCAGTATTCACTCGGCTGACGAAGAGTCTTATTATATATTTATTGCTGTCTTCAGTTAACGTTCTGTAGTAATCAAGTGACTTCTTGTTATCATAATTTGGTTGTTTTTGTTTGATTAAAATAACAATAATTCGGTTGCGCTTGTCTATGTTTGGACCCAGCCTATTACACCTCAGTTTTCGTGTATCATAATAAAGCCCGAGCAAGTGAAAATTTCACTTTTCATATTTTGGACAGTTTCTTCTTCACAGGGGACAGAGGGATGATGGACGCTGGTGTCAATTAGCCCGAGTGCGGGTAAGTTAATTTGCGTGCTAACTATTTGGGCCTGCAGGTTGCGTGAGCTGGAAGTTAATATAGGGTGTCAATCAGGCAAATGGGTCCTAAAGCCTTAACCCACTGCCATCAGTGAACTATGCGATGGTGCAATATAAAAAAAACACAGTGCTGTTGGGGAAAAAGCCCAGGGCTTTTAATAAACACCCTGAAATTGACGAATAGAAGGGTTTAAGTAGCATTATTTGCTCTTCCATGGGCATTAGGGAAAGAAGTCCAGCCTCAAAGCAGTGACTCTGATTACTGCTCATGAGCAGAAATGAAACGGTTTGAAATAAGTGTCACATTAACTATGGTTTGAACAGCATTGTGCAGCGAAATGCCGCATGCTTTTGTTAACCCACTGAAATTGCCTCCCTGATTGTGTTATTGTTGAGACACACTCTAGTTGTCAGACCATAAGCCCAAGCAAAATTGTGGGTGATAATTACGATCTCGAGGGAACAGACCACTGCCTTCCTGTTGGTCAAAACGATTGGAGAGTCCTAACTAGAGATACTCTGAAATCGAAACTCCAAAACACTGATCTGCGCTTTTCGCTGTGACTTCGTTCAAATAGATGCAAAGCCAGATTTTAGTATTAACTCGATTGGCTAGTTGCCAGCAAGTGTAATCCAGACAGTGAACCCCCTTTTGCCCCCTTCCTCTCCTCCATATTTGTGGGCGAGACAACGGGTAACTCCAGGAAGTGGCGCCGTAGTGGTCTTTAATTTGGAAACATGTCTGCGGGTCCGTTTGTTCATTTAATTTCTCTTTTCTTCTCTCCCTCTCTCTCTTTGCTCTGTACTTGAGCAAAAGGCCCCCACCTCCCCTGTAATTACCTCGCAATTTGACTTGCGAATTCGCTTTGGCGTTCCCCTCTGCCTTAGCATCTCTCCTATATTATCATTATTAATTGTTGGCGCCACATGGCTTTGACGCACACCCCAACCCGCACCAAAAACCACTCCCCTCTAATTATCCCAAAAGTCTTCCAATTGGGCTGGTTTTGATGGGTGAATAGGCCTCTAATTGTCAGTGAATTGAGTGAAAGGAAACATAAGTGGGGTAATTGTCTAGTTAGACCTATTTGTTTGTGCCACGACGTTCGCACGAAAACTTTCCCAACTTCCAGCTTTGAACTTTCATTTCGTCAATGATCAAGAAAAGGCATGGCAAACACCTTTGATTTTAACTTTCGAAAAATAACCGAAGTTCTTGCATTGTGGGCCTGACCGGCTCTTCATCAGCGCCTCTGCTCAATGAATTGAGACTCAGGCTTTTAGTTTCCTAACCCCGGTGCCAACTGTCTACTTTGGTGAGGTTCCCCGCGGTTAACAAGGTGCCCGAAGTTATGTTACTGATGTTGAGGTTCTTTTGAAGATAACGTTTCGAGGTGCGCTGGTTAGACATATTTGATGCTGTGTTGACGTCAGAGATCCCGAAAAATGTTGTGAATTGAAGAAGAGGGGCTCGATGTTAACCTCTAGTCAGTATCGACGTGCTTCTCACCATCAATTGTGAATGCATTAAAGGACGCAAAAAACTAGCTCATTCTTCATGGCTTGCTAAAAAGTTAAGCACGTGCATCCGAATTATGCCTCCGCTGGAAAAAGGTTCCTTTTCGCGGTGGTTTTTTGGGTTAAAACCGCTCCACGCTTTAGTGCGCGCATCGCCTTCGCTTCCTCCCTCCAAGGTGGCAGTGACAGCGATAAGATTTCTGTTGCAGTCTCTATTCGGGGTGTGTGTGTGTGTGTGAATGTGTTTGAGCGTGTGTGTGTAAAAGCCTCAATTACAATTTCCTCACCCCGAGCCACTTTCGTGGTAATGATAGCGTCAATGATAAGACGCGTGGCGGTGGCGGAGGCGTACGACTCTGAAAGCAGCGACGACGCGCTAATTATCACAAATTTCAATCCATTCACTGCTACTCAGGCGTGGGAGTTAATATCCCTACCACTACCACCTCCTCCTCCTCCTCTTCATCCCCCCCCCTCCTCACACCCCTCACCCCAAAACCCGGCAAAGAAGTGTTAACGCATTCGTGCGATGCAGCGCGGCGATATGAGCTCGACACGCGCCAGTGTGTGTGTGTGTGATTACAATTATCGATAAGGCAGGGGAAGGTATGCCTTTCACGAAATACAGTTAGCTATTCAGGGTGACTGGGGGAGGGGGCTGGTGGTTTCGTGGCGCGTGCGCTAATTGCGTTGGTGCTTGTGATCTATGTGGGCTTTCACGAGGTCTGCACGCCGGTGTGTGTATGTGTGTAGGCAAACCCACTAACACGCTGATTAGCAGTGAGATTAGCGTGTGTTGTGTGGAGAGGTGTTGTGGAGTGGCTTAACGGTTCCCACCCACCCCCCCTTCCCTGTCTCTCTCTCTCCCCATATTTCCCTCTACAACATAAATGGATCAAATATTACTGATGCTCCGAGCACCCAAGTAATTCACATTGTATTGGCTCTAATGAATGTAATTAAATCCATTGTGGACGTTTTGAATTCGTTCTACACTTGCAAAACGCCTGAAGATGCTAAGGACAAACAACTAATTACTTTCGTCATGTTTAGTTTCACTTCTCATGACTGAGATAACTTAATAACTTAATTTATGTAATTAAATGCATTCCATTGGCATAGCTGCATTTACATCTGATTTAACCAGATTGCATTTTTTGGAGATTGCATTATGGTAGCAGACCTTAAATACCCCGTGTGTAGTGTAAGGCTTTAACTTTTAAGAATTGCCCTTTTACCTTTGCCTGAATACCTTGCCTTACATACTCAATTGTCTTATCGAAGTATTTTACATTTTATCTAAAATTATCACTCTTGGGAATCTGGTCTGACCATGGTACCATCAGAAATTGTCATTATTGACAGATTGACTGCTTGCACTAGCCCTCGTCTTTTTAACAAGTTTGATAAAACCAAATCAAATTTATCACAATTTTAAACTGCTGTGAAACCACGTAGAATGAACGTGTTTTTTCATGTTCTACACCGATATCACGATTTTTTGAAGTACAGGCGTACGTTTAAAGCATTTTCACGGAGACGACGGTTACTGTGTTGGAATTTGTGATTTGAAATGAGGTAGACATTACCTTCACGGACAGGTTATCAGTTTCCACGGTTGCTTTCCGTGTAGATGGACTTAAAATCGAAGCAGATTTTAAAATTTATGAGCATCCTTCCTGAATTTCATCAACACATTTAATGCAGCAAACGTAATTCTCAATTCTTCACGTCGACTCTCATCAGCGTTATCACCAACAGCAACTCCAACCTTTTCCAATTCATACTTCTGTATGCTAGAATATTCTCGAACTTGATAGCCAAGTAGACAGTTCATTTCCCCTTGCTACGGCGTTCTACTTCCTCTCTGAGTGGTTCATATTGTGCTGCATAAATTTCAAGTCAAATTTCAAGTTTAGTCGCTGAAAAACTGGTGGTCAACTGCACGATAGTGAATAAACTAGCGAACGTGAGCTCTCCAACTTCTAGTATCTGATAATAGATTCGGTGGTGTGAGTTGTCTAGACTGGGTGGGAATCCTATTATTAAACAAATTATCACCAGAAGTACTGGGAAGGTTCAATTTGGCTATCCACGTATATAAACAACAACTGTTCACGGTAGAATATCCACCGCAACGAAAAAAGTGCCATAAAGCTATCAAATGACTGGTTTTGAGTGGATAAATTTGTACCAAATTTTGAAATGAATTTGTTAATAGCAATGAAAATCGATATTTCTCTCTAGGATATCTAATATGCCAGTCATTATAATGGTAGCTGGATTAATTACAGACATTTTTTTCAATAAAATAAATCACTTGCTAAAAAAATTTGCTACTGCTCAGATGGTTTTCTAAAAAATTTCTTCTTTAAGAACAGTGGCACTGGAGTATGCTGAGTCCATATATGTTTCTTTTAAATCCCATTCTCAACCATGAAGCACAATTGCCATTTATTAGGAAAATGAGGCTGCATTATTGTGTGATAAATTAAGTGTAAAATATGCTGCACAATCCTACAAACTACCGGTTACTCGTCATGACCTCACACACATTCTCTGATTCACTTTACTTTCTCCGAGTAATTTATATTTACAGCCAAAATCATTGGTCGCAACACTGACTGGGGAGGCCGTAGTATTCTCTGAAGTTGCAGGTGTTTGACGTAATGGATATGTCATCGCTGAGTCTGGTCGAATCGCGGGTTCCATGAGAAAAGTCGCTATCGTTAATTGCCGGGTCTTCTGTTTGGACACCCACAAGTGCTGTCGTAGTTGTGCAAAGCATTTATGATGCAATTTTTCCAGTTTATTTACGTCTGCGTCGACGTAATTCGGCCACCACAATGTCCTTGATACTGATCATGATGATAGTAGGTCGATTTCTTGCCATTCTGCATGCGGCCTTGATTTCCGACTCAGGTTGCAAATGTTCTCCGTGTTAGTATATCGAAAAGCACACTTAATGGCATTATTAGAGCAAAATTGTACCTTAGAGGTGATGTAAAAACATCAGCGCCTAGAATCTGTCATTGGACTTTCGCCTGTAAAGCTTTCAGATGTGCAGAATTTGAATTCTCGACTGAACAGCTAGCCCACATGCAGCTCCTCAGCTTTTGCTGCAAATATTGATACCGTCCATGGCGGAGTCGTGGCAGGATGCAGTGGGGCGAGTTAATTAAATCTTCTCCCCTCTCAATTTCCTCTATCAGATAACGTTGATTGATAAACAGCGACTATGAGGTTGGTCGTTCTGCCCTTTTCTCCCTTCTCGCTCTCCCTCTCTCCTTTTTTCCACTCTTTTTGCTGCTCTGATGGACAAATTAGTGCATGCAAACAGCCTCCTCCCATCCCCTCGTTTTTGATAGATTAGATATGACAGAGTAATTACAGTAACTAAACCTCTGATGGGATGCCGTGTGAGCAGGAGCGGAAAACTTTAGTTAATAGGAAGCACCATCATCATGGGCATCCCAATTTCTTCCACTTTGTGATTATGAGTTAACACATTTCAAGTGCAGTGACAGGTAGGAGTTTCGGACAAGGAGTGAGGGTATAATTATCCCCTTGCGATGGATATCATGCTCATCAGACTAATTATCCCACAAGGAGGAATTAGCATCGCAACTGCAAGTCATCAGTGGACACGCGTCCCCCAGAGGGCTGCTTGCCATCACCCGATGGTATTCAGAAATGTACATTCTTGGAAGATTGTGAGTTGTGGCTTTAAAAGGAGGGACTTAATCGAAATGCCGCTTCTTTAGGTGAATTTATTGACTCGGCCAACGTGCTGCCGAGATCTTGAATTATTCAAGCAGTTGCAGGATGATGAGGAGGCATAAAACAGAAAATAAAATCGGACCAGTGACTCTCAAACCCTCTTCCTTTTGTCACGTAGCACTCACCCGTCATTTGTTCTCACTGCGTCTCATTGTTTACGCTTTCCCCGCTACTTATCATTCAGGCCTGTGATGGGTGCGTGAACACGTGCCCACTGACGTCACCAGACAGACTCCAATCTATCGCGTAAATAGACGGTAGTAGCATCATGGATCACTCACAACCCTCTACTTTTCTTCATCCAGCAACGCTGGAACTCTTGCTTGGTGAGACTGGGATTATCAAAATAACTTTTGCAATGTTTGCCTTCATGGGACTCAGATGTGACCTTCATTAAACTCTACTAGGGTCATGACGATTAAGCACTTTAGTTTTTCCATATTGCCAAAACTGATTGGGTAACTGTATTATTTCTCGAACAATTTTCATGGATGACAGAAGCATTCAATCTTGACTGTACTGATGGTTCTTTTAATATCAAATTTTTGACCAATAATAATCTAAATGCGTCATGGGTCAACATAACGCGGAAATGTTTATTTACAGTAATTTGTCTGCCGAGTTAATTCTAAAAATGGAAAGCTAAGGTCCCACGTGCGTCATGTCGTGTCACGTTATTTGACTTCAAATAGGAGTGCACTGGAGACACAGCAAGAACGTGTCGAGGCGTTCAGTGGGATCTTGCTTCAGCTCTTCGGACAACAAAGCCGTGTTTGGGTAGATTTCGAAACGGCGACATCAAGCGACACTTAATTTGGTGGTGATTGAGAGAGCAGCACTAACCAAGGAATAAGCCCTAAAGAAAACTCTGGGTGACTCGTGATTGGCAGGTCGATTGCGTTGCGCCATTCAGTGCAACGTGGACACACTCCCAAACTCGATATCCATGCTTGAGGTTCGCGCGTTTGGTCACAAGCGGTGGAAGTGAATGGTGTTCCTTCAGATTCTTCTCACCACAAAACGAACCCATCATGGGTAAAGTCACGACTGAGGACTTGGGGAAAGTGCTATTTGAATGGCAGCAGCTTTGGAGGCAGAAGAAGCGGATGAAGTAGCCATAGGTTTGGAATTAAAAGTTCTGAATCAGTCGGAAAGGCTGAATTGCAGCCCCCAGTGAAGGTGCTTTTATGTGTTTGGTGTCATTGTAAAGGAACGGTGATTTACGAACTTATTCCATTTGCCAAAACAAGAACTGTGGAGAAGGTGTGTGCGCAGATCACTCAACTCAATGCTGAGATCCAAGCAAAAGACATCCCTCAATTGAAGTCGAATTCGTTCCACTTATTTACACTTTTTTGACAAGTGCAATGAAGTGTTTGAAATAAGCGACGGCCGTCACTACACAACTACACTAGCCTCTTGCGAAATTTGTGCAGCAAAAAGCCCAGGTGAATGGTAATTTGGTTGAATGGGCAAATAAGATGAAGCGCGTAGACCTAAGTCAATTGATAGGAATCGAGATAATTACAAAAAATAATCTGTGATACCACCAACACCATGAGTTTCCAGTTATATTTTTTTAGTCCAGAGTCATACTGGTTCATGTTGAAGTACATTGTATCAAGGAGCCAGAGAACTATGCCACTTTGTGCCCACGTATCAGCGACGCAGAGATAGTTACTAGGACAAGCCACGGGAGGGTCAACGTGTATTCACCCCCAGCGCCTTCCCTGACCTCACTCCGCCGGATATGCATGTGTTGCCTACTCAGCAAAACAATTTTATCGGTGAAAAATGTAAACAAAGTCAACAAAATTATTTCCGCGTTCTTTATTTTAAAACTACACTGTTTCTATGGAAAAGGAATTCACAAATTTGTTAAACGTTTTAGGCAGTCATGGGAAATAGCAGGATAAAAATAGTGATCTATAAATACTCTTTGTTTCCATGAAAATGTTTTGTAGTTCATTGTGCTTTGAACGGGGCACGATCTCCTGAAGTAACCCTTTGCTTATTCGTGCAACATTCCAAACACCTCGAGATACTGTTGGTGAGGCCGTCAATTGACTGTGTGCTGGCGGGAGCAACTTGAGACGACTGGCGACGCCCTTTGTCAGCCAACCCACCTGCATCGCCAGATTTGTTGCGTTTGTCCGTAACCAAGACAAACCAACTCAGAAAACGTTATCAGGTCCCGTTTTGACGCTAGGACCGATCTTCCCACTCTAATGCAAGAACAGGACCAGAGCTCGTGCAGAGAGTTTAAATCTTCCCTGTCAAAGACCGAGTGATCTGTCATAAAACAGATGTGGTGGTCAACAGGATGCCTTGGGTGACTCACCCACTGACGTAGCGTGGTTAGGGGATTAGTGTAAGCAACGACGGAATCGGTGATGAGCCATCTTGACGAACCATGGATCCCCAACACTTTTAAAATTTGAGTTCGCCTTAAGGTTGAAATTGTGCAGTGTGCAGTGTCTTTGAGTTTGAGTCCCTTCGAGTAATTTGGTTGCAAGCGCAGATGAAATCCCTTAAAGGCCGCAGTCGTGATAATCACTTGACTCTGCACCTATACCCAGTTGTTTAATCCAACCTACGCGGTCTTTGCCCTACGCTCTGTCAATTCCGACGTGTGTGAAGCCTGGTGCGTTTACTTTTTGTGCGTTGAAGACTATCCCATCTAGAGCGGCCTTAATTCGACAACAACCTTTTCAACGTTTGTCAGAATGTTTAATTCCCTTCAGCTTAACGACTCACTGATTGAAGCGGAGCAAACCATATTACCTGGGGTACAATTCTAAGCACAGGGCTTCTGGTTACACTTGCCTGAACAATGTTAAAGTCAAATGCATTAACTCAATTGTTGACTACAAATAAAACAACGGCACAAAACTAGCAAGAGACCTCACTTCAATTGAGATCGCTGTGCAATTTTTGTTGAAATCGACGTGATAATGGGCTCCGATCGCCCTAACCGCCTGATGGGTGACCGACAGGCATTGAGTGGTCACCTTCTGAATCCCTAGAGGGAACATTTAAAAGGCTGTTGAAATTACTATTGAATTTTCTTATCTATGGCCAAGTGCTTTCGATGTCTGGTATTTAAGCAATTATACTCAAATAATTTAAGTACCAGTAAATGTTGCAGATAGGTTAACATGCCTGTGATTTTGTTGTGTGGGCTAATTAGACCATGCTAGATTGACGGTAAAGGCATTCCCGCTATGCCTAAATTAAGTGGGACATACTTGCAAGCACTGTTAAACAATCATATATCAGTAATCCCCTGATCTGTTATTTGTAGCTTTTGTAGGCGTCTGGGAATTGTGTTGATACGTTAGGATCAGTTGTATAAACATGGACGTAAACGTCTATCACTTAGTATTCATGGGGCAAAAAATTTGCATCTTCACGGAGGAAAATGGAGTTGAAATTTAAGAAAGAAATGAGGCTTGGACTTGCTGATGAGCCCTTCCACGCCCCGTGTACCTGCGAACGCACAGAGAATTGCTGTGAAACGTGTTTATTCGAACTCATTTATCCGGCCGCTCCACTCGGCATGTCATTAGCCATGGAGGAGCCTCAACTCACATCGAATCAGCGCGGGTGTTAATCCTGGATTATCTCCACCTGTAATAACAGGTCCCCCTAGGTCTCGGGGTGAGCGATCTATGACTCACGCCGATTCACCCTTCCGAGCTTTAAACACACACGCGCAAACCCCAAACACCGATGGGGGCTGGTTGAACTCTCGAATAAATGGTTGCTTCTCTGTTCCTCTTCGTTGGGGGCACTTTGCGTTTCGTCATGTCCCAACAGAACCGTTCGGATGCATTCCTCACATGTTGGTCTTATTGGCTAGCAAATACACCGAAATTCATAGTAAATATTCTAAATACTGGGCATGCAGTTGTCAAAAGAATTTAAATGAAATAATTTCGAAATGCATTAATAAATTCTTGATGCCAGCTGGATGTGAATAGACAAGTGTTTGATCAATTTCTCGGCCAATGTTCGAGGGACTGGTAATCAGGGGAACCATCAGTGCAAGAAAGTGTGTGATCACTGGATTTTGGTCAGCTCTGTTGGGCAAAGACATTTATCTTGAAGGCATAAATGTAATAAAAAGAGGAGTGATTGGTCAGTCGCGCTGTCACATTTGTGGAAACTCACTCATGTAGTCGGTAGGCCTTTTGGGTTGGGGTCTGAGTACCTTTGCAAGCACAAGGAACCCAAACTGTTTAAGACAAGTAAGCTGAGTTAAAAATTAGAAGGTCGCATGTTCCACAGATGAAAAAACTCAATCGCAACTTAAATTTGTTTAAATTTGCATTAAGTTGCAGAGTATCAGCACTTCACGAATGTTAGCAGACAATTCTCATTCGTTCACCCTTAAAGCCTTATTTGAATTTAACATCAGCAGGTTAAAAGACGTTCTCAAGGCATAGTTTGCTGAATCAGAAGTGAAATTGCAATTGGCCAGTTTTAACTTCAATTCACCTTAATGACCTTGTTTATGTTAGCTTTCAATCATGTGTTTCATTGTCCTTATTTTAAGCCTGATAGATCTGAGGTGGAAAATGCGAGCTTTTCAAAAAAGAATTTATTTTCAAAATGCTTGCAAAAGCCATTCTGCCGGTGGCTTACCATGCGTCAGGACCCTTGGCTTCACCCGAACGATTCGATCGACACCGAAAAGTTTCTCTCTATGAGCCGCCTTTTTGGAATGCCAAATCGCTGGTTTCTCAAGTTAGAACGGGAGGCTTAGCGTAAAATTATGCATTTAACCAGCTTCCCTTGATCCGTGTCGTCTCATAGTAGTGCCACAGCCAGTACAATGACACACATAATTCCCTTGATTCTGAATGGCTCCTATTTGGGTCGCTGTGAAAGCACGCGCCAATCAAAATATTCGACCCAATTTCACATCTTCGCTTGCACGCGCAAAGCTCTTCATTGGGTCAGCCAGACGCACGACTTGTCTGCTAACAGAAAATGCCGGGATATTGTCGTCATGTCTGGTCCTTTTTTTGTAAAATGACCATTTATCACCGTTGGTAGATCTAACGAAAATTTAAACAAGATAAATACTTAGAACCAGGGCAACGTTTCAGAGTACTCAAAATTGCATAAGTCTATAGGAAATCAATATTTGTCTTCGAAGGAACCCTAGGATTTTAATCTTCGGCATTTGTCGGTGCCTAGGAAAATTATGGAACAATTTTATTTCATAATGGTTCGCATTATGAGTTGTGCCTTATCTAAAACAACTTAGTAGAGAGGTGGGAATTCACGTAACCATGAAATTTTTGACCATGTTGTGGCGTGTGTGGAATGAATTTGAGGGAACTACCTAAAGGCGATCGTAAACAGGTTGTCTAACGAGAATTATGCTGGCAGTATTTCTGTTAATTTCCTATTTTGAGCCTCATATTCTTATTCCCATTGGCAACTATGGAACTACTATGGCCTTCTGGTTACCCTGCCCGATCAAGTGGGATCCGGCAGATCGACACGGCATGCACACTTTAATTGATCAGGCGTTTGCATGCGCGCGCGTGCGGAGGTGCGTGCGTGCACGCCGCACGCGCAGTGATGCATTCTGGGTCGCTGCGGGGCGCCGCTCCGGCCACTATTGACACGCGTGCACCGCGAGCCCAGAGCTGACGACGACGCTGCACTCGAGTGTGTGTGTGTGCGCGTGCACCTCTGCTTGTTCAGTTCTGACCGGCACCGCCAAGCACACCCATACACACAAGCGCCGAAGCAGCTGAACACCGAGAATGTTGCAACCCCGGGCATGGGGTCTGCTGCTTCTGGTCCTCACGGCCGCTGGCCTCGGCAGTGCTTTGGATATAACTGCTCTTGGAGCCCAACTTCCTCCTGGTAAGTTCCACCAAGGGACCCCCTAACTGACACGCCTCCTTTTCGTTGGACCTGGTCAAAGCCGGGGACTGAGTTTTAACGAGTGTAATGTGCTATGAGTTTCTTCCCGTTAGGCATATTCCTGCCTTCGCGGGCCATTCTAGTGCAATGTTGAATCTTGTACGATCCCATGCAAATTTTTATACCAATGCACCTTTCCATGATTCTGTAGGCATTTCAGTGATTATCCAGACATGGTGCTGAATTGTACACTGAAGCAAGACTTTGAGCTTCAGTAAAACTGATCACGGTAATTTTAGTAGGCACACATGTAGGGCTTTGAGTGCAAAATTCAATTTTTAATATCCCTGACTTGCTGAATTTGAAAGGAGTGGTCTCCGTGTTCGTTAGCACTCACAGTGTTCGATAAGCATTCGCATTGAAACATCTTCCTTGAGTCCTGAACGTCTTGCATTTTAATTGATGAATTTTGGCCCTCAAGGAACGGGTGTTCAGAAGTTACATTTTAGACCTCCTTTTAATTGTACCAGTCCTCACGCAGATTTCAATATCATAATTGTCAGCTTTACTTGTATTTACATTTGGCGTCAACAGTACATCTGGCAGACCGCAAACTTTATTTATCGATTTAATGAGTAACCTTTTGTTTGACTCCTGTGCGAATTAACCATGGTTTTAGACAAATACTTTTTACGCTCTTGTATAAGTGTCACAGAATCAGTCAGTAGAATGATGCTTTCAATTAGTTCCACGCGTTTAAACACTCTGAGTCAACTCTCGTACATCGCCAGAAAACGTACGCGATCAAATTTGGGTCATGCCTTGTTCACTTGAAGCTCTTTCAATTACAATTAATCGTCTTTTGAGGACATTAATACAATTCGTTCCAGCTGGAATTCGCCCACAAAACCGTGACTGCGGTAAAAGTGGGACGTGAAATCAGTTTACCTTTCATGGATTTTAAATAAATTATCTCAACTTGTCTAACAGTAATAAACACGTTACCTTCATGGTGCTGTCGACTGTATTTCTATCTTTCCCACTTGCCAATATTGCTAACCGCCTGGTAGTTGAGAAGCATTCTACAAGGCTCAAATGTAAGCAACAAAAGAACTCACAACATCATAGCTTTCGAGCTGCGTAGTAATCTGACCTCACATGCATCCTACGACCAATGCACCAGGCCCATGGTTATGCCAGTGCTCCCATTTCATTGGCTGCTGGAATTGTGGGTTTTTAACGTTTCTTGCAATTATTACTTTTTAAAGATTTAAAAGCGAATGAATTAATCAATTTGCACTAGTTTCCAAAGGATTTAAGTCAATGCGTGTTTAATCTATCTGATGTTGCCTATAAACTTAGGAATAAATTGCAACTCATTCTGACATTTTATAAAAGCGGACTCGGTATGATAGTTTATTACCTCTACGTGTAAGTTGATTTCATGCTTTCAGCCACTGCAGATTGATCAAAATTGACCCTTTTTATTGCAAAATGTTTGCTTTCACTTGAAAGAATTTAAAGTAAATTTCGTGAAAATTTGGTAAATGCATAGCATTGAGGTGGTTCTGAATTTTAATGGAAGTTGCTTTCTGAAAGGTGCGGGCCGTTGCTCTGCATTGTTTGTGCCTGCAGGTCTCTGGCTTTTTGGGTAACGCAATTGTGTATGTCGTTTGAATTTGTCATGCCACTACATTTTCCACTGAATTAAACCAAAACATGCAGCTATTTGTGTTTATAGCCTTCAGACGATTCCATTTGTACAGCTACATTCCATCCTTTATTTTGCTTATTCCCCAAAAATGTCAATAAAATTTTCTTATTTCATTCATTTGCGCACCAGTTGTATAAAAACTTATCCATCGTAAATCCATCAAATACAAAAAATGGATTTTTTGATTCTGCATTTCTTAAAATTGATTCATCTAAAGGTTGCATGGATGCCCGACCAACAGAATAATGTGGCACGACCGAAGAATTCTGACCGAAATGGACACCTAAGACCTCGGAATTTACCAAGCCTGCACCCGAAACTAAATGGTCCCTTACTTGCCCCTTAACATTTATCGGTGGCATTAACTGCTTGAACTTCACACTTGCGTATGTCGTTACACCTAGTTACGAGTACGAGACTAAAATAAACGACAAGGATTTCATGGGATAAAAACCATTGCCGGGATTCAATATGAGCCCGTCGTCAAACGATTTCACACAAAAGGGATTTGTTAAGGTTGTGTGAATGTTAGTGAATGGCTATTTTTGGTGCGGCGTGGTCTGAGCAACTGTCGAAATGGTTCCTCCCTTAACGACAGGGTACGTATCACAGGCTTGGGTGAGGTGGTTGTGTGTTTTGACTGCAACACTACCCATTGAATTGTTAATGCAATCTATTTTAGGGAGTGTGAATTTTCTCAATGAATTCAATCTCGATCAATTGGTTGGCTCCAGCGTACAGAAGCATCACAGTGCTTGTGACAGAGCTGGCGCAGCTTTCTCGTTTGTCAAAGAGGAGAAGCTCTCAAGACCCGCCAGCTCCTTCTTCCCAGGTAAACTTAAAGTGGTAGCATTGTCTGATCCCCACTGCTCAGAATACGCGCCTACTTGAATTTCGTGATGCGACTTTAAACTTGTTGTTCACCTTTAAACTCAAATCCTCGAGTTAAATGAAAGGAAAGGCTTTTGTGGTCAAAGTGTTTTCTGAGTTTATAATCGAAAGACTGGCTTTTACCTTTTCGCTTTCGTATCACCTACATTCACTACCTGATTATGAGCTGCGAAGGCCCCATCCTGCTCACAACAAATCCCCTGGGTTTTCAGCGGCCCTCGATCAATAAAATCAAGACACTCTGAAGTGGATTTTTGGTTGTTTTGCCGAAATATCAGTGCTAAAAGTAGGCAAAGCCTAAAACCCCTGGCTTCCTTGTGCTTAAACTCTTACACTCCCATTCCCATTGGTTCAGGTTTCCATTGATGGCGTGTAAATTTACATTGGCGATTAGCAACCAAATCAAAGCAAATTTTAAGTTATAACTACGTTTAAAAATTGAGCTGTCATAGTTGGTAATCAGCATACACACACTCCACACTATTGCATTCATGTTTTCCCCTCAACATCCAGGGTTACTAACGTCCTGTTGGCATTCACACATGTGAAGTCAGCAACGTCATGACCAAATTTTGTATTGCGTGTGTTCAGATGGCGTTCCCGAGGCATTCTCGATCATGGGTTTGGTGAAGTTGGACGTCTCGGGGAGGCCGCAGACTCTGCTGGACGTTCGAGACGCCTCTGGCCGGGAGGTGCTAAGTCTCGTGTTGGACGGTCAGCTCGTCTTTAAGTTGGCCGAGACACCTGACGTGGTTAACCTTGTTCGCCTTAATCAGAGCATCGTCGGTGACGGGTGAGTTTTTTCACCATAGATGTGTTGTGTGATAGCATTTGTTACTGGGCATTTGGATTCTGCGATTTGGGACATTCAATTATCAACGGGATGGCTATTGCAGTATTCCAACTTAGTGGCCTTAAAATAATTGTTATAACTGATTTGAAGTAAAAGTTTTGAAGTTTGGGGGCCTTCCGAACCTGAAGGAGTCAGCAGTGACAAACGGTGGTTGAAAGTACCTCTGTGTTCAGGTGAGGCCGTGCGGTTGCCTTTCTGCACACCACCCCACATCGCCTCAGTTAGTCATTGACGGAGTCATTTCAGGTGTTTGATTGAACATTGACTCGCAATACGTTTTACGTGTTATATGGTGTTTTTTCGATGCATTTGGCTAAGTCTGAGTCTGCGTCATCCTCCAACCCATTAAGGGGAATCACTCCGTGTATTCAAGAAGTTTAACAAAAGCATGCACTTTAGCACTATATGAGGCAGTAATGTTTACATGACTGATGCTGCCATAAGCTGTCTAGTATTCATCACCCGCGCTAAGAAAATTCCAACAAATATTGAATACAGAGGGTATTTACACCGCCTTTGTGCGTGAGCGTTAAGTTATACTTCGTGGAAATCGTTTTACATCGTAGCCACCATGGCTCATTTAAATGTAGTGAAAAGTGTGCGCTACATTTACAGGGAGTGGAGCCTGATCAATGCAAGTCAAGGGTTGATTCCCCAATGTCCCCGCGTAAAGCACACATCACATTTATCGAGAAGTCCACTTGAGCGCTTGTGTGTGATCGCCACTGTCCAGCTTCCACTAGTGAATTTACCACTAGTGAAACTGGATTGGGTGAAATCCAAAGTAAGTGCAGCCCACCAACTGAAAGGCTTTAATTGTCCACATTTCGCCTTGCATGTAGCTGGTCTACAATCGGCCTGAGCGTGAAAGGCGACACTCTGGTGCTGATGGTGAACGGTATTGAAAAGCAATACGCTACCCTCCATCGAAGCACCTCTGATTCTGGGGCGATCGGCAAAGGGAAGGTGTATCTTCTGCATGGCCAGAAGGGCGACGACTCTTACGATGTGAGTGGTTGATGTTCATTTATTTCCTAGAAAACAGTCACAGTCAACTGATATTCCATATCACTTGTAACCAATTATTTCTCTCGTTCGGCAGCCAATATTGTAGTTTTTTACCATGGTCATCAACATTACCACTTGATACCCCAAAGAATTGGTTAAGCAATATTTCAGGTCAAAGTTGGTGACCTTCAGTTCTCTCCGGACCCTGAACAGGCCTACACTTACCATCATCGTTTGCTCCAAATCTGTCCCAATTTTGAGCAAATGAGCAGCCGAGATGTCATGATGAGCCAAGAGGGCTCAATTGAAGAGGTGAGTCAAAACTTAGTGCTACTTTCATCTACAGTGTTTGATGCTTTTGAAATCAAATTGTGCACATCCGAGGACGCAAACCTGTAAACTATGGTTTGAGGATTATTCTCCAAGTATAACGCAACCTAATTATGCTTTCAGTTGACAACATCCCTCACCAATCCATCTGACATTTACATTTATGTGTAAGATGAAAATCAGTTTTGTTAAGTAGTTGCTTATATCGTGGTAGTGCTTGGGAGCATCTATGCACATTGCGTTGATGCGTTGTCAGGTTTTTTGCGTTAACTCAACCGAATTCGGGTTGTTAGTGCCTACTCATTTGCACTGCACGTTCGCAAATTATCTGTCTACGTTTAGCCCTAATTCATTGTCAATAACAAACAAAGGCTGTGCGAGCAGTTGCTAAAAGTGACTCATCTGGTAGCATTTTTGAGAACAGTTATTGGTTCAAAACTATGAAAAACGTTGACGAAACGGAGGTCAAAAATCAGGAATAATATGAGTGAGGAGAGCCTGTCATAATAAGAGTTTTCAGTTAAGAAATTAAAATCGGACAGTCTCTTTAAGTGTTTGAAGGGAAAAAGTGCGAGTATGAATGGGTTAAGTTAACATGAAAAATATCAGTATCCACTATGGATTATTTATTGTTTACCACATCATTCTTTCTGTCCGTGTAGATCGATGGCCAAATCTACATCCAAGTGAGTTACTGAATTTAATATCTTTGCTTCAAATCTCTGATCCCTTCTACGCCGAATTTCGATATTTCAGGGCCCAAGAGGACCCAAGGGTGCCCAAGGGCCTAAAGGACCTCAAGGACCCCCGGTAAGTTTGTCTTCGTTTTCTAAAAGGCACAGCGCTGCTGAGCGTGCCCTCGACCAAGTCCGCCTGGGCTACAAGTTCATCTGGGACGATGTGGCAAATTCAATTTGATTAGAGTCCTATGCCCTGACTGGGGTTCTCATTGAATTAGTTAAAAGAATAAAATTCGTCTTAACACAATTTCAACTTTGCTTTTCCCGTTAAGCCCTTCTTATTCTATTTTAATTTTGTCATTCAATGGAAGGACAGTAATCGAATTGATTTGCAATTCTATAATTTGACACATTTAAACAGGTTCTACCGATTCCGGTAGATTTAGATAAGCAATAATTTCTCCCATAATGTATTATAATGTGCAGAAATCCAGTGCGCTCTAATGAAGTAGTCGGGTAAATCAGAATATGTTGCACAATGTTTGTGTATGATTTATCGCTTTGGTTTTAGTAAAAGCCTCACAAAAACACAGGTCCTTTCATTTACTCGCTGAAGTACTCGTTTTACATACTCAAGAGGGATGCTTGTATATTGTCTAGGGTCGAGATGGCCGCCCCGGCATGCCTGGAGCTCAGGGACCCCCGGGGCCGCCGGGTCACGTCCTTTTGATGCCGGTTCCCTCGCACGGAAAGAATGAGAATGTCCGGATGGCTCAATTCCGCTCTGCCATTCAGCAGACAGTGGTGAGTGGCGTGGGACATTCAAACAGATGCCATGCTAGATGTGAACCAGTCTCCAAGCCAGTCTTTGCTGTTTGCTTTTTCTAGATGATGTTGAAGGGTCTGCGTGGGATTACAGGCATGCCAGGCCTACCAGGCATTCAGGGACCTCCAGGTCCAGCAGGTCCCAAGGGAGATCAGGGACCTCAAGGCGACTCCGGGTTCGCTGGTCCTGTGGGTCCACGTGGACACCCTGGTCCTAAAGGACCTGTTGTGAGTTAGCTTTCACTAGACGTTCACTAACTTTTACGCATGAAACATCGTTTAATCATTAATACATAAAATCACGTGGATTTAGGTTTTTTAAGCTATTTTCGCGTGAAAGATGTTAGATAGACTTACTTTAAGAAGGTTATAGACCATAATCAAATCGTACACTGGCATTTATGAGGTAAAATAGCTGTGTCCTACCTGTAGTAAGGTGCAAAATATAAAGCAGTTGTACAATTTTTCTTCTTGAAAGCCAAATCCCGCTTCTAGGTGCTTGGCTGGGAAGTCAATTGATGAAATGGTGCCGAATAATGCCATTACATGGGAGTGGGACATAGTTTAAAGAGCCAACGACAGCTCTACGAAGGACCCTTATGAAACAGCTTCACCTAATTTCATTTTGAGATTTGTCATTGAAAATATAGTCAACCATGAAGTAACAAATACCGGAATTATTAACAGCCGCCATTCGGAAATTAAAAATGAATTATTTTGGCCGTAAATTTCTCACGATAAAGATGATTACAGCTCTTGAATGAAATCCAGACTTGGAACATTGCAAGTTAACTGCTGTGGGACAGTGAACAGATAACTTTATGAAACACCTAAAGTGTTGAGGGGTACTGACTAACCTACTCTGTTGCATATCCAGAAATGGCCTTATCACAAATTTCGGAAACTGATCCAACGAATGGAGATATTCACGAATGTGGTGAGGGTGTGTGTTCGTTCGTTTAATAGCAACCCTCGCAAAACCACTCAGACTGTGAAGGCACGAAGCATGGGAGTTAGTTTGAACAGGCTTGGTCAACTAGTCTCGAATTGTTGGTTTCTCATTCGGTGAAAGTCGGACCAGTGACCTGCGAGTCCCTACAATTCACGCGATGACGAGTACTACTTTTTTGGTTCACTCAACCATGATTGACTGGATCATCCGCAAACGATGGTGGATAAAGCCCCGGAGTTTGTCATGAGTGCAGTTCTAAACGTAATGCCAGGAATCGGTGCTCCTGAACAAATCCTAGGAATTCAGCCTTATCCATAACACTCAGATGAGATAACATTTTGTAAATATAACCCCGCGTCTTTCAATATATAATTATGACGCAGGTGCCGTAATAAACTGAATAATGCTTAATTGTGCCCCGTCATGACCTCTGCGTCGGACACTGAAAGATGTGAATGTCTTCTCTTGTTTTGCAGGGCCGCGCCGGTCGTGACGGTGAGGCTGGCGTGACGGGTTTGCAGGGTCCCAAGGGCGACCCAGGTGCCCCGGGCCTTCCTGGTCTCCCCGGTCCAAGGGGTCACAAAGGGGACGACGGACCATCCGGCGACAAAGGAGCCCAGGGTGAACGCGGCCCACGCGGTCCCATGGGTCGCACCGGTGAGACTGGACCCACTGGCGAGCAGGGACCTCCTGGCTATCCAGTAAGTCTCGTCGATTTAACCTATCGAGTCGGATCCAGTTCAGTAAAGTTAAATTAACCCAGGTTGTAAGCTAAGTACTGACTCTTCCCCTTTTAAGTCGTTCCACGAGGTCCACAAGGGGTTTTGAGTATGCTGTGCCAACTCAACGCATTATTACCACAGCACACTGTATCGCATCTTATTATCTATTGCACTGTAATAAATGAGCCCAGTGTGGAACTGCGATCAACTTCGCCACTTTCACAAGACACGAATTCATTTCCATTTCTTTCTAAGTAAACAGGCAATTGTTAGCGAGATCTCAGTGGTAGACCTGCACACCTCAGTGAACAGTGTTATAGCATAAAATGACAGTTTGACCTTTTGTTTTAACAAGATCTCAATAGATTCTGACGGAAAATTACCAGTATTAAACGTGAAAACTTTTCACTAATGTAGTGACCCCTGGGTGTGAGACAGTAAATTTGGCGCTTCTCCTTTGCGCATCAATTTGTTAACAAATTAATATGGCGAAATAGACCACGGAGAGAAAGGTATGTCATTTAAGTAGCTAATCAGACGGCAATATTTTAATGGATGCAGACTCATTACATCGACTAGAATATCCGCAGATGATTTCCAACCGCATCACATTCTTATCTTAGGGTCCAGCAGGTCCGCCCGGTCAGCCCGGTATCCGAGGTCTCCCAGGCCCCGTGGGACCTCCTGGTCCCAAAGGAGATATCGGCGATACCGGATTGGCTGGCCCAACCGGTTCCGCTGGTCCTCCTGGTCCACCCGGCGTTGTCGGACCTCAGGGCGAGAGAGGCATTCCTGGTTTCCCCGGAAGGCGCGGCGACCCTGGCGTCTCAGGGGCTCCTGGAGCCACAGGCCCAACTGGAAACCCCGGTGCTCAGGTAAACAAATTCACAGACCTCCTGTTTCAGTGAACGCCGGGGAGCCTCTAATGCATTATTTCTAAATCAGACTTGTTTATTTTATGACTGTCATAATTGCTTCAAACTTTATTTCACTAACATGGTCTCGTGAATCACGCTTTGATTTATCAGTTACACGAACATGCGTTTTCTAAATGCTTGGACCAACGACAGAACTTGGTAATTATTCAAGCAATAATATGCTCCTCAATAGTTAAGTTGTTACAGATTCGTGTGAAGTTAGTCACTAGATCACGAAGTAGGTTTTGAACTCAGTCGCCACTGTGATGTTCCAAATATTCTTAGGGTGACGTCGGGCCGAAAGGTGACGACGGTCCTGAAGGAGCCCCTGGCGATATTGGTCCGATGGGACCCACAGGCTTCAAGGGCGATAGGGGCCCCCGCGGTCCCGTGGGCCCTAAGGGTGCCACAGGTTCCCCTGGTATGACCGGTATCGTCGGCGAGCGTGGAGACAGGGGCGACACAGGCGAGCGTGGCTTCCCCGGACCCACCGGACCCGAAGGATTAATTGGTGAAAAAGGAGAAAGGGGACAGGTGGGACAGGCCGGACCTCATGGTCCTGACGGTGAGAAGGTAAGGCTTCTGGAATTTATTCCAACATTTTATGTTGCTTGTGTGCTAACGGTTTAGTTATTGCCTTATATTTGGTAGCCGTCGCCGAGAAAAAGCACAATTATCTGATTTTGTTGGTATTTGAAACAAGTCGTTGGATGTTGTACTTCTAGAACAAATTTTGGCTCAAATAAACGCCATTGGATCCACCAAACTTCACACCCATGGTTCCTCTTTCATTGAAGCATGTTGCTTAAATGACGAATCTTAAGGAATACTTTGCCTTTCACGACTTTATCTCTTGAGCGTGCGGCAAATAGTTGGCTAAAATGATAGTGTCACGGTATCTCTAAATCGGTCTCCTACAAGATATATACATTCATTACGCTTTAATTAATCGTGAACTCTTTAACTTCCGTACTCATTTGATTAACTCCTACTTAGAGACACGACTACTTCGATTTACAGCATCAAGTGATTTAACAAGTTATTGGATAGCTCTAAACGGTATTAAGCCGATCGCAATCTGAGGCTTCTAACTGTCCATTCGGGTGTTGCTACCCTTCACGGTCTTTTGGGCTATTCCTGGAAAACATCTTTCCTATTTAACAGAAATTTGTAGACTCCTAAACCAGTTTTACACAAGAGAATTAACATTGGGCGCCAAAATTAAACACTGCTAAAGGCCCCGTCATGTGGCCTTGTACCACACTGCAGCCGTTGCGTTGAAGTAGCCACGATCACGTTGACATCAGAGATATTGAGAAGACCAGATGTGGTGGAGACAATCGTCTAATTGAAAACTCAACCCAATTGTTTTTTAAGGGACTGTAAATACAAAATTCGTGTCTAATTAAAATGGGACGTGTTTATCAATGCAGCCTGGGTGAACCTGTAAAAGTACAAATGGCTGAATGGCCAGATGAGGAGGAAGCGGATAGCGGGGGTGGTAGGTGCACGGGGATGCGTGAGCAGACGGTCCCGCATGGCTGACTGGCACGCTGTGAAAAGGGCAACAATGAGGTTGAGAATGCGATGACCGGATTAGGGGATGGTCACTACAACAAGCAAGTACTTTAGCGTGTCTAGGTGATCGGTGATTGAGTCTAGGTCACCATGGTTGTGTATAAGTAAACTATTCGTTTTAGTAGATTGTGTGTTGCTGTCAATTTCATGCATCTACATTAAACGACGATTTGGTAAAACATTAGGCATGCAACAAAGCAGTTTCGAATCTGCATGGGTTAGTCGATAATAGGCAGTAAAGTGCGACACACAGATGCGAGTGTGTCAAGGATGCCTATCAGTTTAAATTTTTCATTTGTTTGACCCTTAAACCCTATCAATACCCAAGTCATTAATTCATTTTATGGAGGCTTTAAAACATGTTCTCCACTGATAATGTCACTTGATTAAATAAAGTATTATTATCCGATCAGATGGAAGCCAAAGCTCGAGTCCTATGCTTGGAAGGCTTGTCCCTTACTAATCCCAACATTTCTCTTGGTTTAAGGGCTCCCAAGGTGTTATAGGACCCCCAGGATATGCTGGAGCACCCGGTCCTAAAGGCGCTGTTGGTCCGGTTGGACCACTTGGACGCGATGGCGAAAAAGGTGACTCTGGCCCCATCGGACCAATGGGAATGCGAGGTCCTGTGGGACCAGTAGGACCTGTAGGCCCACGAGGAGCGCCTGGTCCGTCAGGACCACCTGGAGAACGCGGTGACGAAGGCCCAGCAGGTCCGATTGGACCTGCAGGACCCACTGGACCATCGGGACCACGCGGTCCTCTTGGCTTCACTGGACCAATGGGACCTACGGTATGCTTATCTTAGGATCGAGTCTGAAATATACACCTTCATCCACTACGAAGATACTTTTACCTAACTTGCACATGTTTCGTTAGAGGTGCATTCAAGTTGTCATATAAGGGTCACAAATGCGGGAAATAGGCAACGGACGATTCAAAAGTTCAGCCGGTTAGATTTTGATTGCGAGCAAGTCACATTTGTCTGCATTTGTAATGTTTAACTATCTGATATTCTGCTAGATTTAGGCCTTGAACAATGCCTAATTCATATGGGTAAAAAATGGCCAAATGACCGCTCGTTACTTCAATAAAGGTCTTGTTACTGTTTTCCTAGGGTCTACCAGGTGTTCACGGTCCCCCGGGTGACATCGGTGAACGAGGTGAGACTGGTGAACGAGGACCTCCCGGTGAAGTCGGGCCCATCGGCCTACCCGGTCCTACCGGTCCCACGGGCGATCAGGGTCCAGCTGGAGAACCTGGACCTCGCGGTCCCCGTGGACCCGTGGGGCCTGCGGGCAAACCCGGAAAGGAGGGAAGTGAGGGAGAACCGGTAAGTTCAACGCGGCTCTAAAACACCCCCATAGACGCGCAATCCATGACACTTGTAACTTCCTTACTAAGAACAGTGAAATCGAATAGTAATGTGAACCCTGGACACTCAATTCACTTGTTGTAGCTTGCCTGTTTCTTCACTGAGGCTGCAATGCTTTTCCACATTTTTCAAGGGTGACAAAGGTGACCAGGGTCCTCCTGGCCCCCCCGGACCTATCGGACCAAGTGGATTCCGTGGAGCCCGCGGAACGCCTGGTTTACGCGGCAAAGTGGGTCCGAAAGGGGACGCAGGCAAGCCTGGTCTTCCTGGACGAACGGGCGATAGAGGAGACCGCGGTGATCCCGGTCCTAGGGGTTCCCCAGGTCCAGCTGGACCACAGGGTGCTCGTGGACCAGATGGACTTCAGGGAGAAGCTGGGTCAGTAGTGCGTTGATTGTCATGCCAATGCCGTTGACTTCATCGCGTCCTTAACTTAGCACTACTTTCTGGAAATTGTACTTCACTGACAAATCGCAATGTTTTGAAATCTTTCCGAAACTGATTCAAAATGCATCGTGCGTCTTTATGTCTACAAAGACGGTTTCTTTATTATGACCAAATGTATACCATGTCAGTGGAACTGTATCGTCCGACAAACATTAAGCGGAGAATGAACACTGCTATCTACATTTTCCTGGTTTTCGCAGAATTTCTGATTCGATATATCGTGCAATTATCGTTTTAATGAGTATAAACAAATCTATTTCGTTGAATTCAATGTCAAGTTAAACTCTGTCAAAGACCTTCATTAGTCCAACAGCTGTCGTTAAGCCGCGGCATAAAGACACATTACTGCAACGCCCATTAACCAATTACTTTGCAGACAAGTTAGAATGTTGACAATTTTTTTAGCCAATCACATTCTTAACAGTGTTGTGTTTCTTTCATGTCCTCCAGAGACAAGGGTGACCAGGGCGTCACGGGCCCAATAGGTCTGACAGGACCGAAGGGTGTTCGTGGACCCCGTGGAAAACCCGGACCCCTGGGACCCCCCGGTGTTGATGGACAAAAGGGCGACGAAGGTCCGAGGGGCGAAGTCGGCGCAAAGGGAGATCGTGGTCCAGCTGTAGGTTCCTGAACCTCGTCTTAACCACTTGCCTATTCTATTCATCAAAATCGCATGCATCTGTTTTAGTCCTATCCAAATTTGGTTGTAAAGTTTGAGATTTTTGATCGGAAGCTCTAAGCTGAGCACCATTTTTAACGGACAAAATTGGGTAAGACGTACATCTTCTCCAGATTTGAGAAAATTTGAAATTACTTAAATATGTTGGTTTTACAAAGAGACCGCATTGATTTGTTTTGTGGGTAATTGACCGAATTCCCCTCAGACCCTTTGTGTGGTCTGTTAAAATAGGCGCGGCAAATAGCCTAGTGTCATACAACTCAGTGCTTAGAAGAGGACAGAGAGGTAGATGAGGTTGCGCAATTTGCCTTCATTGATTCCACTGGTACCCGACTTGGTTCCGATTCTGAAGATCCAGCTCCCTATGGAACCCCCTGTTTTCTATGAGTAAACTGACTTTCAGGGTTGCCTCTCTCCGTTACAGGGTGAACAGGGTCCTCAAGGAGCCCAAGGCATGATGGGCCCCCCAGGCGTTGCCGGGTCTCCAGGCGAACCCGGAGAACCAGGGGAGGTTGGTCTCCAGGGTCCAAAGGGTGCCCCTGGCAAAAGGGGTCCCGTGGGTCCCCCTGGCCCCAGAGGTCCTCCTGTGAGTTGTCTGCTCTGGTTTGCTACTAGCCCTTGATGACTTGATAACTTGTTTTTGCATAGTACTCGGTGGCAACACACATCCGAATTTCAAAGCCTTCGTATGTACTGAATCGCCATCGCATATTTCGGTTTATCTTTAAAATTGTTCTTTCCGCACATTTTTAGATTAAAGACGAATAATCTTGAGGAAAACAAATCAAATTTTTGCAAATATTTTGAGATGCCTAGAAGTCTGGTTCGAAGATGTATTCTAAGCAGAAACACTAGGTCCTAAAAAAATACCACGTCATACTGCCAAATCTTGAGGCGCTGATTACCATCCCACATTCCTTTTACTTTCGTAAATGTCATAACCGAAGCAAACAGGTACAAATTACTTCAGTTAACCAACCAAATCTCCGACCCATATAAGTCTTAATTAAATACTCCCACGAAACCACCTGCCCTTGCAATTTTACCTTTTCGATCACTAAAAGTGTGTCCACCATTGTAGGGTCCCTCAGGTCCTGTAGGGCCACGTGGCGAGCAGGGCGAGAAGGGGTCCCTGGGGGCTCCAGGCATTCGTGGTCCTCCCGGTCCAGCTGGTCCAGCAGGTGCTGCTGGTGTGAGGGGTCCCACCGGCCCCACGGGGCCTATGGGCCATCCTGGGACTAAGGGTGAGACCGGTATCATCGGTCTCCGTGGTGAGAAGGGCAAGAAGGGTTCGGAGGGGGCTGTTGGCATCCCCGGTGTCAAAGGCACTCGCGGCAAGAGAGGCCCTCAAGGTCCCACTGGTCCTGTTGGAATGACCGGCCCGCCTGGTCCTCCTGGCGAATTGGTAAGGAGCTTTTGTTTTTTTTCTGTCACCTAGACTCTAAGTGTTGCGCTATGACGAGTTCTCATCAAACATTTTCTGCTGTTTGCCGAATTTTGCCTTATCTGCTGTAAATGCAAAGTAAATGTAAATTACTAACTTTGTTGAAGTACTCGAAATTTCGAGCAATTTGGATCATGCCTACACGTATAAAAGTTCATCTTAACTTTTAGCCTAGAGGTAGTTAAGAATAGCTTTACAAGGCCTTGGGTATTTTTCCAAAAGCTTTTCAATCGTAGTTTCGTTTGCAGTTTCTTTAGCCTTGTATTTCTTTAAAATTCAGGTGAAAATTGGCGGAATGCAGTGATAATTCAGTAACCCACCTAATAAAACTCATCCAAACTACGTGGTAACATATTCCAATCCATCATCATGCAAAAAACCTAACCTGAATACTCGGATTTTCCGTGTTTCTTTGTTAGACCAACAGGCCATGTTTTTGTCGGGTGTAATTTAGGATCTCCTTTGAGAAAATGAGAGATACTGACGCGGAAGTTGATGCATTAAAGTCACGTCTAGTCTAGGAATTTGAGTTGACTAAATGATAGGCATCCCCGCAAAGAAATCGAAGTGTCGTACCAATAGTGCATAGTGAAAGCATAAATTTTCCTGCTTTTTACCGCTATTTCTCTTAAGCGGGTTCGAAGTTGTGTTTATGGCTTACGTTTGCTCCACACAGTAGTGTTAACTTTATCGTGAATAAGAGGCGTTCGCATTGTTTACGCCAGAGTGCAACAACAAATACCCAGGCTGCATTGCAAGTGGATTATAATTTTGAAGACATAATTTGCATATTTATACGCTCTAACTTATATCTACAGGGTCCCATGGGTCCTAAAGGTTCGATCGGGCCCATTGGCGCAAGCGGTGAGCGTGGCGTTCCCGGTCCTGCGGGCAAAGATGGTCCCCCTGGAGCCCAAGGCCCTGACGGACCAATGGGGGAGGAAGGCCCCCCAGGTCCCACTGGACTGGTTGGAGAACCTGGCGTTCAGGGTCCAGTCGGTGCGGAAGGTGAAGTAGGACCTGCTGGAGACACTGGAAGCCGTGGGAAGCCAGGAAGTCGGGGTCCTCGCGGACCTAGGGGTCCCCCTGGCCTGACGGGACCTGTGGGTCAAAATGGAGATCGTGGACCCGCAGGTGAACAGGTAGGTCATAAGTCAATTGCCTTAGGCGATATTATGCTGACCAATCATTCCCATACCAATTCATCTAGCCAAACCTGCAGTAATGACAAGTGGTTTTCGAAGTCCAGAAAAATATTATATTTGCCTGAATACTTATTCTGAATTCTTGATTTTAGGGTGCACAAGGGCCTACAGGCAGTCCGGGTAAAAAAGGCAAACGAGGTCCAAAGGTTAGTCATTTGCTGTTTACTTTTGCAATTTCTATTAAGTCAAAACTTACCGGCGTCTTTTTCCCACTAAATTTTAAAATGTCTGAAGCTCCAACAACAGTAGTTTTGACATGTTAACACTATTTGGATCCTCAAATCCATAGACTCGAAAGAGATCACTTAACTGGTTCTGGCGTCTTTATTCAGGGTCCAACGGGATCGATTGGCACCAAAGGTGACACGGGTGAACGCGGGATCCGCGGGCACCCTGGTCTGGTCGGTCCAGAGGGTCCGAAAGGCGAGCCGGGGAGTCCTGGAGATCGCGGTCCCGACGGGAAGCAAGGCGAACAGGGACCGATGGGAGACGAGGGTCGAAAAGGCGAGAGAGGACCTCCCGGAGATGATGGAGAACAGGGTCCAATGGGTCCCACGGGACCGCCAGGTCCTTCTGGCCCGCAAGGTAGGTTGCTACAGCGCTGCCACTGAAACGAGCATGGAACTCATTAAGCACGAAGTGACACGGCACTAGAGTGACATGAGCCACCTAAGAGTGAGGAAAAGCTCTTTGTAAGTTAACTTGCCACTGCTGCGAGGGGTTGTAACTGTAGCTTGTTTATGACATCTTAATATTTTTTGCATTCTTGTACACGTGTTTTATCCTCACCATCCTTAAGAATTAATGACCTTGTTGCAGAACCTGAAGTAGGAGCATTAACAAGCATCAAACTGGAATCAGTTCATTTTCCGAAGTCCGCGAAATATACAACTTGTTGATTTTAATAATTTTAAGATATCTGATCGTAGTTGTAAATAACTGTGTCAGGTTTTAGAGGATCCCATGTATCCCATAAATCTGACACCGCCTTTTTATGAAGGAAATGACAATGGGTATTTTTGGACTGATGGTCGAATTTACTAGTTAATTATGTGTCCTGCCACTAATTGGTGCCTTGTTCCTCTTACACTTCGGTCATTTGTATGACTGTTACCAACTGCAATGTTGATGAACCTGTGCTGTTGGTATGGCAGTCTCTTTTCTTGGTAAACAATGCCTTTTACTAGTAGAAACCCCAGAGACACCCTGTTACCTCACTTTAAAAGAAAGTAAATCTAAAATAATGTGCTACTGAACGATCTCTATCGTCCCGTATTCGGCAAAAAATTTAAAAATGTGTTGGTGTCCGTTATTCATTTGGCATGTGACTACATAATTGGTAAACTCGTGAAATGCCATACTAACTGTTCGTATTATCGTCACCGCAGTGGCCTTGGAAGTACCCTATCCATAGCACGGTTGTTTTCGCACTGAAAAGTATGGAGATCATCTAAATGTTGACCTTGTATTTGAAGTCTTGCTGACTGCTCCGTTTAATTGCACTCCTCTTCTGCACCCCTCCTTTTTTCGTGCCTTCCTTAATGGCATTAAAGGTCCACGTGGAGAGAAAGGTCCTGTTGGCGATCCTGGACCCCAAGGTCCACCAGGTCCCGCTGGTCAAGTAAAGATCCTCAACGCTCCCAACTCCGTTGAAGACTCTTTCGGACGTCGACGGCGTCAGGCCCCCGATCCAACTCAGGGTAAGTTTGGTGATCCCCTACCAATCGATTTTAATTGCTTCGAAGACACCCTCATGAAAGTAACTCTGTTTGGCCGGCTTTGAAGCTAATTTAAATGCAGGAATCGCATTTAAGTTAGCGGAGTACATAAACGCATTCAAGTCTGCTCTCGAGTAATCGCTTTTTTCACTAGTCTGTTAAAACCGCGTCATAAATCACATATGAGCTAATCCATCTTACTCAAGTGATTTCCAAATCGTTTTGCTTTGGCTTCGTGACCAAAGGCTTTACTTAAGAACTTCGACGAGAAAGCCCTTTGCATTTTGAAAGCATATGTTGTGAGCTTCGACTCAGCGTCTTCTAGATGAAACCACAAAGTATTTAAATGTGGACCTAAAACTGAGATCGAATGAAGAGTTAATAGGCTCCAAAATCCCGGTAAAAATGGCGATCTGTTTCTTCCAACATAAATGAAAGAAGCT
The DNA here is from genome assembly GCA_900604375.1 of Mesocestoides corti. Taxonomy (NCBI): domain Eukaryota; kingdom Metazoa; phylum Platyhelminthes; class Cestoda; order Cyclophyllidea; family Mesocestoididae; genus Mesocestoides; species Mesocestoides corti. The sequence goes on from UXSR01000228.1 coordinate 45,419, forward strand.
TACTTGCCATTTAAAATATAATATTTCTTCTCCCTAAGGCAGCACTGAAACTTAGAGATAATTAAGAGAAATCAAGGAGAATGCTTCTTGAAACTCGACAGAAAGTGATGCCAGCGAATTCAAAAGGAACTCAACGCAGTAATCACCACCTAGCTAAGTGATGCACGACAAAAGCAAGGGGAACAAAGGAGATGGCTTGTGATATTTTAATCAAAGCTATTGGTGACATTGTTTCAATTAAATTTTAGTGATTACTCTTGAGGAGTTGAACAGAGCTCTGTTTGAAAGAATTGACAAACTCTGGAAAGAGGCACAACGCCTGCTGAAGCCTTCAGGTAACAGCCAGGAATACCCCGCTCCCAGCTGCAAGGACATTAAGTTGACCAACAAGTTCGCCCGTAATGACACGTACGTCCAAACTGATTGTCTTTACCCACACCATTTTGCATTCACACATCAGACAGCGATGTTTCAATGAAACAAGCAACGGAGTTTGCAATTCACTGAACCTTGTTCTATTCTGTGTGCAGTTTCTACCAAAACATTTCCGCATTCTTGAAAATCGACTTCCGTGTTCGTTTGGTCTCTCGCTACCGTCCTTCTAAACTGTAATGAGTGCTTCTTTTAACTGGGTGGTATTGCAAATAATGAATGCCTTTGAGTTCTTGTGAGCGAACTATCCACAATTGGAGTTTCCTATTCCCCTGCTTGGAGTCCGTTTCATGTTCTAGCATGCATCCATTTTGGCACCCACAAAAGCTTTAGTTTCAGCACATTTGTCCATGTCAAGGTTATCTGATTAATCGTTTAGACCACGTTGAACATGATAACGAAAGTAACTTGTGAGAATAACATGTTGCTATTCAAAGAATAAGAAACGTGCTGGACAATTCTGCCAATGTCCTTTGCCTTCAAACCCCTTGGGGTTTGGTTTTTTGCTCTGTTGCTCTAATTGACGATGAGGATTACATTTTCGGAATGTAGAAAACCCTGAAAATGGTGATATAAGCAAATGACACACTCAGGAATCCCAATTACATTTGCTCCAATCTTTTAATTGTTTTTGCTGAATCCAAAAGTTGTTCGTCTAATTAGTCCTGGCCTCTGTTTAGTGCCTCTTTAATTCTGGCGGTCGTCGTCGTGATCTTTGATCTCAAAGCATCGATCCTAGTCTAACTACGTACGTAAAATGGATTTCCATTTCAGCTACTGGATCGATCCAAACGGAGGCTCAACTTTGGACTCTGTCAAAGCGGAGTGCATCTTCCACGATGACGGATCTGTTGAAACATGTCTCTCAACGGGAGTTGCATCCGTGAGTTATATCAGTTTGGCTTCGGTTGACATTGAAATTTTGTAGTCTGCAATAAAATTCAGCTCACCACCATTCAGTGATTTCTCGTGTACATGGTTTTTGTGGCCATGTCGACCAGGCGATTTCGTGAGTAGTTATGACTGGTGATTTCCCGGGAAAGAAAAGCACAGGCGTTCTGATTTGTACAAAGATGGCTTGGTTTTAGTAAACTCTTCAAAAATTTATATCGAATGGCTGGAATAGCTGGTCTTGTTCTCACAGTTTAAAAATAAAGAGTAGCTGACACGAAAGTCCTTAGAAGTCTCCATATCAACCGCTTTGGGCTGCCTTTCCGGTTTATATAGGTTTTACTGCCAAACATCCACTGGATCCGAGTTAATCGGAGATGAGCCACGGACTCTTTCAGTGGGATGTCACCAGAACTCCTAGAAATTTTGGTTGTCACAAGCAGCAAACTAGTAACAATCTGATTGACAACGTTACTGTTAGCAAGGAGTCTTATTGGTCCACGCTTTATAGGAAAATCTCGCAACCTACAAGAGGCCAGGATCGAGTGATTCCGACTTCTGGCAGAGCCGTCTTCTCGTCGAAAATGCCGTTAGCCCGCCTGACGTAGGTTCCTCGTCTTCGATGTGGTGTCCGCACGCATGGGGGGTTTATTCTGACCACAAAATTTGTTGCCTTTAGCTCCACGACCAGAGCCCACATACCCAGATGAACCTGCTGCGCAGCCAACACCGTTTTGCTACTCAGGAGCTGGAGTTCTTCTGCGAGGGAACCACAATCTTCGGTGGTGATATGGATTGGGAAACTGGTGAAGTCGACATGTCCAAGGCCACCTCCTTGTTGACTCACAATGGCCGTGTTATTGATCTCACTAAGGGCACTCGCCACGGCCCCAGCCATAGCCACATGGAGAAGATTGATTTTGTAAATTCGCTCCGTCGAAACGACGTCACAGTCACCGTTGACTATGATGGGTGTAGGGTAAGTGATAAGGTCTACTAATAATTTTCAAGTAGAGCTTCCATGCTTAAACATCCACGCCTCCTCTTTGCAGCACCGCCAACCCGGAACATCCACGAAGATGCGGATTGAAACTCGCGATCCTCAGCTGCTTCCAATTATTGATTTTACCGTGCGTGACTTCGATAGTAATGGAAGAAGCACTCTTAGTCTCGAGGTGAAGGCCGTTTGCTTCAAAAACTAATCAAAATCGACCACCAATTTTAATCACATCATCAGCAGCTGCATAGCGACCACCTACGTCGTCGAACAGAAACGGCAACTTTCAACTTTCTATCGGCTTTACTCAACCTCTTCACCCTACGGAATCCCCTCCATTTATTATTTTGCGAAGGATCTGTGTTGAGAAATCACTGTGCTCCTTGTGTTTACAATGTAAGAGAGTATTTGTGAAAAAAACACGACGTGATTGACTGTTGCACCGGGGTTCACCTTGAAACATTGAAAAGGCGGTCTAAAGCAATCTGAGCTCTAGCTGAGGGATTCTCTGCTGGTTTAATGTACGAGGCTTTGTCAGCGTGTACCACACTCGATCAGAGCGTTAAACAGACTAGCGCGTCACCGTCACAAGTCACTGAAGTTTGTGCGCGCCTAGCCCAGTCTTTCTTTCTCCCATCTAAGAAACTAAAATGTGCCATATCTGCACCAGATGTTAGCAGGCGGTGAGTCAGACTTGTAGTACAACCCTAGCATCCTGAATTTCTTAATTGCTCTCAGTACAACCCTAAAATTTTTCCACTTTGGTGTCGCAGAATCTCAAGCAGCCTGCATTCCAAGCTGATGGGTGACCTTATTTACGGAGCCCTTGGGTAACACCCAAAATTCCTGATAATGAGTCTCTTTTTATCGTTACGAGGGATTGTGAAGGTGCCATTTCCTCGGATTAGCTTTCGCACTGCCATTTTACCATAAAAAGATAGAACTTGCGCCGCAAAAGCTGAAGAGAGTCGCTTTTTCATCTAATTGGTTTTTTTTTCACCTCAAAACTCCAAAACCACGCCAAATGATTGTTGGTTTTGCTGACAAGGAACCTATTGCGCTACCATTTTGTCTTACAACTGTCGACTTTCGATTGGTAGGTCGCCAAGTGGAAGATCTAGTCCATAAAATATTACAATTTTCTCAAAATGAATCCAAATTATTGGGAAAATACTGCTCTAGAAATTTGACTTTTTTTGAAATCGCATGTTTATACAAGAAAATCAGTCATTTGTTCTGGTCGGAAAACTGCAGAGACCTTGATAGCCATTATCGCCACTCTCCCAGCAAAAGTATTCAAGCGATAAGGCGCTGTCAGTCGCTGGCTATGATTGAACTATTGTGAAGTTAGTTATGGCGAGTCCAGCTCGACACCTCGTTACATGATCAATATTCTTTAAGCCTTGTTCATCCACCGTCATCTTTTCACATAAACCAGCCTACTTGAGCTTACGCACAAGGTTGTATAGGCGATGGAGTTAAAATTACTCCGAAGAGTAACGTGGTGCGTCAGCTCAACAGCGTTTACGTCATGAAGTGAGCAATGACCTTCAACGCAGTTGTACTAGAAGTTGTTAAAAAAGCAAATATTAACTGCTGAGTCACAGGTCAGCTGTCAACCTAAATTTGCCCAGCTTGACTGGCTCCGATTTTAACATGGCCGTCGGGACGACACCAAGTAAATTTACAGTTACCAGTCACAATGTCAATATGTTTCGTGATAGCCGATGTCGTCAAGGTATGTTTGCATTGGGTGGACGACCACAGACAAGCAGCACTACGCATGATTGAAGCATTGACAGTTCAACGTGTGAGTTGGACAAAAGGCAGAATTCAGCTGCCGCATTTGATGGATCATCCACCTCGGCGCCTTAGAGAAAGGCTTCAAACTGACTCGCGAACCTTATTCAAAAATGTGCCAGCAGCCACAATTCGGTGACATTTCGCAACATAGCCCACTGATATTTAGTTGCGGGGTAACAGCATGCCCCCAAGCCGTCCCACGTGTGCGCACAGCACCCGCGTGCCCCGAACCCCCGCCCCAGCAACCACCCCAGCACCACGTTGACCCTGACGGCGAAACTAACGCCGTTTGACAGCCCTTATCACCCGTCTCCACCCTGTTAGCCTCTTAACAGCACCTAACTGCAAAACCAAATTCAATTGGCAACCACTAATTTCTTTTACCCGCATATAACAGGAACTGACTACAAGATTCATAAGCCCCCTTTAGGAAGATCATACTTCATAGAGAATTCTTACACTTTGGGTGGAAGTTTATTATCTCTGGTTTTCTGCAATCAACAACTCTCACGATTAGTGCTATTGGTGACATAACGCTTACTAGCACCGCCGTCACTCCACCACCGTTCATTAAAGGTCCAGGTTTACATTGGTGCATTGTGCAAGTAGTACATACCACACCTCCGCCCCTTTTTATTTCTAACCTAGAAAGGCAGGGAAATTGTCAAAAGTGTTGCATTTTTCCCAAGATTCACACAGCTTATCACCAACATCGAAATGGTAGCTTCGAGGCGTCGAATGAGCAGCATTTCGTGAAGTGTCGATTCACGTAAAGCAGCTTCACACGGTCTGGCCGTAGCTGCCGTAAAAATGGGCGTGTCAGCAGTTCTGTAGTTTACGCGAAGTGGTAGGCGAGAAATGGGTGGCTCCGTTAATGACCGCCAAACTGCGTCATTCGGGAAGTGTAGAGTCTAAATGACAAAAGGTCTGGCATTTGAAAGAATGTGTGGCGGGTAAAAGCCAAAGCCCGTTACTCCTCGTCAAGTTAATGATTTGTTCGTCGTCTACAATATTGTTGTTAAGAATAGCTGCATATTTTGCTCAATGAAATCTTGGTTTCTTTGGAAAAAAACTACTTGTCGTTATCGTTCTCTGGACTTCTAATGTGGAATTTGTCAAAACAGTGGCGCTTCAAATAACACTAACTTGCTGGTTGTAGAAAGACAGCCTGAAATATAGATGTAATGTTCACACGCTCAATTTTGCTGACGGTGCTGAGGGCTTAAATTTCACAACGTTTCCTGTTCGCTTTGACATTCAACGTTCGAATGGCAGCGCCAAGCAAATCACCGGTTTTGGATGGTAATCTTACCATCTGAAGCGCACTTGCAAATGACGGACCGTTTTGTCATTCCAAAAATCACCCATTAACCATAACGAGAACAGATGACATTTTGTTTAGTAAACAAAGGTCTAGCTTAATTCATAAAAAATCCGGTCATCAATTTTAATATCCTGCGGAAAGCATTAGAGACATCTCGAAGTTGTTAGGAGGCGATGTTTCTAGTATTTATATCAGCTGAAAATGACTTGTACCTTGCAAATGTCACCTCAGCGGTTCACCATACTGTTACCGTAATTGCTTGACCGCGTCAGTACGACTTCGGTAACTTTGATGTTTACCATAGCTAACATCTGCTGCCAACAGCAATCACATAACTAATTTCGTTTAGAACGAACTGCCAATCACGTGATTCCACTGCGTCCGCTGATGGCCGAGTTGATCCCACCTAATCGGTTGTGGTGCTCAAATGTAATCTTAGTGTTGCAAACACATGAGTCCAAGCCGCAATGAGTGAGTCGCGCTGTAGGCTTGCCCTTCAAAATCTGTGTACAAGCCTTAGTACTAATTCTTCCAAGTAGCCTTTGTCTGTAAAATTGGCAACCTCCTCCAACAACAGACTACGCTTTTAAACCCAGATGTTTACGTGCATTTTGCACGGTAACGTCTCTCGTATTTGCTTCGGCCCAAACCCTAAACAACCGGAGAAAAATTATCAATTTTATGACAAAGTTGCAAAACCATGCTTATAGCTTAGCGACATGAGCCCAAAAAAAGGTCAAAAGCTTTTTTTAATTCCTAAAATGCGACAACGCTGCGTTTCGGCAAACGTGTCATCGTTAGTCTAGACAAACGCGGCAAAATTTGCCTCTTAATTCTTAGGCGTGGAATTTGGTACTTCGTTGATGCTGTTTCGCTATGAAATTTGATCCCAAATTAAACGAGTGCTGATATTTGGCTTCGTGTGACCTGGTTTACGACCTCGTTGCACGAATCGGACAGTCCTTTTGAACGTCAGTAATTTGGCCAGCTTATTTTCCTAAGTCTTGTACGAAAAAGTATCTGAACGGACGCAGTTTCGTTGTCAAATATTCAACGGTGTGCAGATGAGGACTCCACCGAAAAGAAACCACTCGATGGCATTTATTTGATTGACTTTGCAGGGTGGATCCAGGGTAATGCATCTTGCCATTAGGTCCCGTAAATTTCGTCTCATTGTTCTGCTCCGATTCCGTAACCTCCGCGAAATGTACCTCAGACACCAATGTTGGAGTACTTAACTTGAATTTGGTGAGTGAAAGTGTTGGAAGTCTACCTACAACCTCGGAGATATTGCTCACGCATATTATGCAACTTTTCGGCAGAAATTGTGCTTCGACGCTACCAATTCAGCTTGAACTTTCTAACGAATGAAATTGTACTAAATGTTCGGTTATATTTCACTAAATCTACATTAATTTTGTTTACTTTTGAGCTTAGAAAGAGATTTAATCATGTGGATTTCCAAATATTCGAAACAAATTGGCTTTTTCTTGCCAGATGGAGAGTTACATTCCACCCTTACTTCAATCTGCGTCCACGACACCGCTCTACCGTCAAAGCCACGGTGCTCGCCGTTGTCATAGCAACATTAAATGACGAACAGGTGTCACTGTTTGGTTCATTAGTCAGTTTCCAACGGGTTACATCGTGACCATGCGTCACTTAACACACACACACTGGCACACTCGCATTTTACGGCCAACCTAAATATAAGCAACGCTAAACGCTTCACCCATCGCAAGGATGGAGTGAAAAACATAAACCATCACCTTCGATATTTACTACACCTGTAGGTGGAAGGGGGAGTGGCTGTTATTAAACGTCCAAGAGTGATCCGATCACATGGCGTCGTTCCACGTCTGTGACGTCAACCCTCGGATTGAGCCTCGCTAAAGAATATGCAGGAGTGAATTAGTAATATTGATGCTTTGTTAACCATTGCAAAAACAAACGAATTCTTGTTACAAATGGCATTTGTTTTAAGTCCGATATCTGAGAGCCTCCTACAAGACAACAGCTGGCTCTTGGTGACCCCATGACCGTCATCTCGTCCGCGACCTCACAGTTGTACCAGGACCGCTAGCTTACTACTTTAATGCTGGCGTCCTGCTCAGTTACCTCAATGTACATTCTAGAGAGACGAGCCAGGAGAGGGATAGCCTTAGCAAGTTTGAATGGCAAAGCAACGAGAGGATATGCTTCCTAAGAGAAATTTCAATGTAAAGGGACAGTTTCATCGCTATGAGTGGTGCACAAAAACTCCGGTTGATTTGCTGAGGAACCTGCTCATATAACATTCTGGTGGAGCACTGAATTGAAGCGGGTCTGTACATACATTTCCGGTACCACTACCACCGACAGAGATGTCGTGAATGGGCACTTATTGAAAAATCGCAGTTACACTGTGATAACAGCTAATCCAAGACGATCTTACGGCCACCTGTAAAAGCGACTGTTTCTCATTTCAACTTACTGATGCCAAACGAAGATTTTGCCTTCATGCGTCATTGGTTTTTTTGCTGGAAACAACAATCCAACGACCAGATCCATTTGACTAGCTTCAAAGTCTGTTAAACTGTGGTAGATAAACTAGGGGTATTTTCTAGACAAGGAAAATGTGCGTGCGCCCGAAGAATAGAATTTTGTTAAAGGAGGCTCGTGTGCAGAAAAATGACACAAAGGAGGTGAGGTGGGAGGTTTGCGTCGTGAAAACGATGCCAAATTTCTCACACTGCACTTAGTGATAAATGCATTCCAGAGGGGGTGGTTTTTGAAATTTCATCGACGGGTACAACTTGGTTAAAAGTACGAAGCCAAATTGGAGCAATAAGGGGCGATTTGTGCGCAGTTTACATGTATCAAAATACACTGGACTTGTGAATCGCGTTGATTCACACTAGCCCCCGACACAGTGTCCCCATTTTCGCGGCATGTCGCCAGCAGCGAGGATCCCCAATTCCCCCTCATAGCACGAACCTTGAGCCTGCATTATCCTCACACCCAGGTACCCACGTTAGCGCATGAATGGCTCACGCATCTGAGGTGTAAACACACACTCGCAAACCCCACACACGACACCAACGTGGTTGAGCTCTGAGGTAAACGGTTGTGTCCGAGTCCTCTCCGGTCTTTCTCTTCATCGCGGATATCAGGGAAGCGTAATCGGCGTAGTGGCCCCGGCGTGGTTCAAGACCACATGTTGGGGTCCACAACGGACTTATTCAAGAGAAAATGCTTCTAAATATAACTGATACGCCAAAAATGACATCTAAAACAGAAGAGCACAAATTCATAATGGAGAATTCAGATCGGTGTTGTTTACGGCAGTCCTCTGCCAAATTTGACGTAATAGCCTGGACTTGAATGGGGGCCAGTTTTTATTGAGTCAATGGTTAAGAAACAGTCCCCTGCTAACCAAATGCTGGCCGGCTTCCGTAAAATGAAGAGCACATCAACAGAAAATGACGACATATGGATGGGTTTTAAATCAGTTTAATGACTGCGGCAAGAGCAGTTGTCGAAGTTGACATTAGGATTGAGCAGATTACAGACCGGAATTGGGTGAGCGGACAGGCTCTGTTTTACGATACAGTCGGTACGTGATGATGATGATGATGATGATGGTGGTGGTGGTGGTGGTGGTGGTGGTGGTGGTGGTGGTGGTGGTGGTGGTG
>UXSR01000229.1:0-54485 GCA_900604375.1 Mesocestoides corti
CAACCTGGTCGCGCGAGAAAGTAACGTTGCTATTAGTGACCATCAACGATGTAGCAGTTGCGTTGATGAAGATTTCGAGTGGACTTGCAAAAACGATGACGATGAACGCACACAAGAACTATTTCCAGAAGCTTACCTTCATCACTCGCAGGATGAACTGTAGACGAAGATCATCTAACTCCTCGTTGTTGTAATTCGAACCGTAGATGCGTTGGTAAAAGGTACGGATTAGTGAGAAGTCCATGAAATGGCTACTGCGTTGATTGAGCCTAATTAACTGGCGAATGTCCTCGTCAGTCAAGTTCTTCAGAAAGGCAACAGCCATTTCCTAAGAAAAGTAATTTTCAGCAGTTAATCAGAAGTTGCCTGGAGCTGTGTCCAAGCAGTAGATAAAAACATCAAAAAGTCATGAAAACCAGAACAAAGTCAACAATGGAAGTGAAGTCGAAGATGCGCAGGCGGAGATAAAGTACGTGCTGAGAAATCAGCCGGTAAAAACTTACTGTCATTGGAAGAAGAAACTCATTTACCACCTCATCAGTCAGGTAGTAACAGCACGCTTCGAATGGCTTGAGGTACTCGAAAATAAGGCGCATTGTTAGCGGTTGTTTCTCCTGGCTTTGGAAACGTGAAACAATGGCATCGAATCCACCTAATCTGCCGAAAAGATTAATAAAGTCCTCCAGCAGCGGCAACCGCTTCGGCATGGATGATCGTGCAAAAACCTTGAGGTTCAAAGCCTCTACATCGATTTCTTCTTCCAAGATAGTAAGGCGCAGTTCTGGTAAAACTGCTAGTATATTATTAAAGCGGGAGATAGTCCCGCCTTCCTGTGTACCATAACGAACAACTGAAAAGAATTCTTTATTTGAAACGCTGCGATTCTGGAACCTAGTGGGAAGGCATGTGGTGAGGAGTAGGATGAAATGATTACATTGTATCTGGATTAAACAAAATGTACTCCAGTTCCAAGATAGGGGCGTAATCTTTGTCGGCCATAATGGCACAAAACTCAACTGCAAGCAATGCGTTCATAAAAATATAATGCTGCAAGAGCCGTTATCACTCAAAATGTGTTCCCTTACATGTATACTCTTGTCCCAGTTATAACCAGCAGAATCACAAATGACTTTCTCAAAAGCAAGATTAAGGTCTTGTTCACAAAACTGAAAAAAATGGGGGCAATGTTCGTACTGGTCTAAAAAAAGGCGAATTATGTGTAAAGTGAAAGGCGTACTCGATCTGGCGAGTTTTATGCAATCTAATAAAACCGTCTCCAAATGATCCTTTGGAGAAACTGGAACGCGCCAGGAAATGTTTGTGAGGCTTGTATGCATAGCCTTCATCTCGTCAACGGAGAAATCAGGAGAAAAATCTGCCGCTGACAGGATAGGCATATCATTTTCACCCGTGAAGTTAGCACTCGACTGGTCAGTGCCCTCTTCCGATTCACCAATGACGTCATTTTCAATTGTATTTGTCATTTTCTGAAGTCAACAGACAAAAATCTATGCAATTACATTGCTTATAATTTGTGTGTTAGCCCGGAGAACCTTAGAATGGGTATTACGTAAAATATAAAAAAAGGTTAAATTTGACATGAGAACAGTGGGCAAACAGTCTGAGTCACAACTAGGATGAGGGGAACAGCCAAATTTTTCACATCGCCGGTTAATGACGTGAGCCAAACCGACGCACAAAGGACTAACCAGCACACATTCAATTCGCCAGGCAGAAAACTAATCCCTAAACTAAGCAGCATCAGCGTACTCAAGTAACTTGGACACAATATGTCGAAACCTCACACAACATTATCGTGGGTCGGAAAGGGAAGATCCCATTTGCTTTAACGTTAAAGGCGAAAAGCTTGATTCAAGGCTTAAAAGGTGGTTGAGTACTCAATGGTTTAATGAGGGATTCAACCGCACAAACTAGCTTTTATGCGATTATATCTGGCTATATTGTAGGAAAATAAATTGGAAAATATCGAGGCGAACGATATCGGGTTATAAATAAGCAGCTGGTTCTTCTCACAACCAGTTTACATAAATACAACTACAATAAATAGAAACAGAAACAAAGACTACTAAAAATATTTTTAAATGGTACAAAACCTTTTCAGTAGCAATGAGAGCACGACTACGATGCCTTGTAGTAATAAAAAAACTTCTAACAAGACAGGTTTATGATCGTTGGCAACGCACAATCCATAGCGCGAAATTGCCAGTTGAAAATCCAAACACACACCTAAATCTATTAGCACTCCTCATAGAACGTCTAAATTTAAAAAAATCATGACGCATGTTGGTGAAAATTTTAAAAGAAGCAACCTGAAAAACAATTGTGTTGGACCATGTCACTATGATTAATTTTAAATTATGTCTAGAATGTTGCATGAATAAAGGCAACAAAGCTAATCAGGATACAAAGAATCGACGCCTACATACGAATGAAACACCTCACCGTCTATAAGTTAGAAAAACTAACGCGATCGAGACATTAACGTACATTTGACCGAGCCGCCTCCAAAGGCAATGCATTTTAATTGGACCAATTGGTTTAAAATATTTATTTTTTATTGTTTTAGTTAACAATTCCGAACTTTGTTCATTGGAAAAATCCAGGGTGATCCATATGCAAGACGTGTAGCGTCTGAGGCTGATTTATATCGAGCTAAACATGTCAACTTCTCCCATCACAGTGACAAGCGAAATATCTTGAAAATTCCGCATATTAAGGAGATATGGGGCAGGGCGTACAATTTTAGAGTATATGTAATGGATTTAGGCCAGTGACATAATGGCAGTAATTTTTTGCGGTTTAGTTTACGCGATTCTCCCGAATGAGACCCTTGTGACTTGCTTACTTGATGTCCAATCCCACATTTCGATAATGCAAATTAGTCATTTAGCATCTTCAATAACCTCAGTGTTACTGACTAATTAACGGACTAGATTCAACAAAGCCTAAAAATATAGTGAATATAGCCAGTGAATGCATATTCTTAACTTCACAACATCACAAATTAGAGATGCTGCTTTTTGCAACCTCACGAATTCCTAGTCCATGATCGCAACTAGCATTTAATGTGCAACACTTAGCTACTCCATACCAGGTGTCGTGTACTGTACAGCCTTTAAATGACCATTCTGCTTTATGGTGAAATCCAGTTAATAAAATAATTCTTCGCAATTTTCTTTTATTTTTATTATTCTTTTTTTGAACCAATAATATTTGGTTCCTAAACATCAATCATTCATGGATTTTACTAAGATTACACTGCGGCTTCGGAAGCTATTCCATGCCCTAAGTTATATAGTGTCCAGATTAGTTGGTTTTATATTCAGTCCAATTTCGGTATTTTCATGTCTTGGCATAAAGTATCCCGTAAATAACCGATTGTTGAATTTCAAATTTAATTCTTTTTGCAAAATTATTGATGGCACCCACCTTGTTTCCAGCCCTTAGCACTATCCATGTGCATTAATATTTTAAATTTATCTTCACTTAGTGTGATCCCTCAGCTAATAACTTTCTTGCTATTCCCTATGTTGTGGTGCATCGCCCGGTTATTCTTGAGCTTATACTGCTGCAATGTCACTGCTTTTGTAGTTTATTCGGCCTTTATTTTGTCGCGAGATTGTAAAAGGAGCAGTTTTATTAATATGCCTTTCAACAAAGTTAAGTAAGAATTACACCAGCTTGTACTGTTTCTTGACACTGCGACCCTTCCTGCTTTGCCCCCATAATTGCTATTTAGTTGCCACGCCGGTCATAGGATAGTAAGTACGAGTTTGCTTCTCAGAAAAGACAAACATTCAGTAAACGTTACTTTTCCCGTCACCGTATGCTGGTAGGTGTAGATTCAAATGTTAAAACTACTATGAAACGTTTTGTAAGAAAATTTAACCGATGGCATGCGCCGCGAAACAAGTAGAAACTAAACGAACACTTCCAAGAAAAAACTTATTAAATCATAGTCATTCCCCTATATCACGTCTAATTACGTATTTCGTAAAAAATCCTTTTAGTGAACTATGGCATCAAGCAATTTCTAGATAACCAATAATTTCACAGCCAGGAATATAAAACTCCATAGACGTTTCTTAAAAGCGAATTTAATTTATCCATGGCAACGGGGTTCCGATCTTGAACTAATAGGACTAAACTGGGAAAAGAACAATTTCATCAGATGCGAGATGGACAATAAGGGCAATACTAATGTGTGTTGTGGAGCCAATTTTGTGTCTCAGTTAAGTTATCTTGTACACCTTAGTCTGGAAAGAAGATTCGTATTTCGGGATTTCGCAAACCAAGTATCCTTATCCAAATGGCCTAATTTTAACTGTTCTACTCAGTTTTTTTGCGCTCAACTTCGACCAAAGCCTAAGTGGACGCATCTGAGCGTTCTACGCTGTCTCCCATTGCGTCTGTACGCTATATTGTCTGCGTACAATAACTGACATGTCGTGATGTGATTGAGCCATTTAGGGTTAACATAATGCGGCGGTTGAATTAACACCGCCAGGTGAGCACCTGACAAACACGTTTTCCGCCCAAAACATTCACCATGCTGGCTGTATGCCAAACAAGGCGCGCGTACACAGGCAACACCAGCGATTCTGCAGTTACCGAAGACTTGCTTCACAACTCATTCCTGCGTTTCCATCAGCACGGTACTTAGCGAGCGTCCTGTTGATCGCAGTAAACAAAAAAGACTGGCAAGTAAGCGTCTATTTTCAAGCGTCTATGTACAAAGCGCCGAGCTGAGGATTAGTAGTGCAAACAGTTTGCGACTAAGATGCGCATCAATTCGCCATTTTTCTTTTCCAAGGCTTTCTTCTCTTCCTTCAACTGCTGAAGCTCAGCCGAGGTCTCTGACCTGCCGGATGCTGTAGTGACGACGGCGTCAACTGGCACAGCGAAAGCGGGTGGCGGCTTAGTCAGAAGGAAATCATCCTGATAGATTTCGTTGACGAAGCTATCCAGCGTGCGGTTCTGCTTGGGGTTGGGCAATTTGAGGTAGAGAATGTCGTCCGGTTGCCAGCCGAGCTGTCGTTTGAGTGGACGAATAGCTGCCAGGGGGTCGGACGGTGCGTCCTGGGGTGATTGGTCGGGCGCAGCAGCGGCCAGCGACTGCTCCTCCAGCAGCCAACTTGGCCGCGGCATCATCACGAGGCCCGTGATACGTGGTGCGGCCGCGGTGTCGCCCTCCGACGGACAAACGGAAAATCTCTGCAGACGCACGAGACACGCGTCCAGACGCAGAACTTCCACCAAACCGCTGCGCGTTCCCACTGCCAGTAGACGAAGACTGGATTCAGGCGGACTGGCACACACACAGCATATCGCCTTGTCTGTGGACGAAAGCCTGCAGTGCGAGATTGATGCATGTGAATACGTCAAAAACACGCATGGACAAGAGGTGCCGTGAACAAAATCACCTACTCGGTTTCTGCAAAACACCTTCTGAATGAGACTTCATATGACGTGCACACCTAAAACAGGAAAACAGGCGCTTTGTTGGCAGAATAATGGGCTCTATGGTTGCTATAGCAACTGAGGAGTTTCAATTAAAAGGCAAGTGACCACGCTATAGGCACACCTCAGGGTTCTTCATCCAGACTGAGTGGAGAATGCCGTTGTCGGTTCCAGCGAAGACAAATGTGTCGTCGTGGGGGAGGGCACAGACACACAGCAGGGGGCGACTCTGCCCCAATGCGGAGTACACGAATCGACCTGTCTCTGCTCCGAACAACTAGAAAACAACACAAAACGATAGAGTAATTAGACCAATCGGAAGGTTTGGACTACTTGTCACTTTAGGTCCGCTCGTTTGGGGTGAAAATTAGGCTGAAGCCAAACGTGATTGCCGAGTACCCAACTATTGGTTGATTGATTCAATTTCGCTTAACTTCAGGGCATTAAAATGAAATGAAACTTTGAAAAAAATTGTGGTCATCTGACACCTGTTGCTGTGGTGACTTTTGGGGCTCAAAACGGCAAATTAGGCATTAATCTGGCGATGAACGCTCCAGTGTCTACCCGGTAAGTCTGAATCACTTTTATTCATTCCTTTGAAACCCAACGACAATCACCCCATCCACCAAATTTTCCAGACTTAGATCAAATGTGTTTTCATCTTTGCCTGTCACTATGCAACAATTGATATGAAATAGCGTTCAATACTACTGACACGATAGTAAAAGCATGATTGGACAAGTTTCTTAAGGCAAAATTTGCAGATTCTCCTTGCGCAGACATTAAAAAACCTATTGGTAGTGGAGAATAAGTAGGAAACCACTATGGAAACTACAGTATCAAGTGATTAACAACTTGGCATTAACTAAAACCTAGTTTCCTTTGATGTTATGAGCAAAAAATTAATAAAACCGCCGTGACTTATTTTTCGAGCCAATGGGATAATTGAAGAGACTTGATTGGTGGAGAAAGGGCGCAATCAACTTGCCTTGAGACCATCGGTTCCGGCGCACGCGACCATCCTACCATCGGCAACAAAAGCACACGACGGTAGGCTTCGACTGGCCTGAACAACATACCAGAGGGGTTTGTGTGAGCCACAGGAGGACTTTTCAGCAGCAGCAGCATCAGTGCAATCGTCGTCGCCAATGGTTACAGCAGCGTCAGCAGCAACCAAAGCTGGCCAGCACGCGACAAGGCCAGACGTGTCGGCGGAGACGAGTAGGGGGAGGCACAGAGCCGCCTGTCGCTGGGACATCAAGAGGCATCCAATCGGTGCCATGTGGCTTGCTTCAAGGACTGTTATCAAGCATCCACTGCAAACCTGAATCAATGAGAGCCAAGGTGTAAACAATTTTTCTCCTACCTGATACACATAAATGCTCTTTTCGATTGCCAAGTACATGAAGGAGCCGTCATGTGTGAAGGCGAGAGCATTAACAACTCCCTTGGTTGTGAGACGTTTGAACGACGAGTTCTAAAAAAAATAACCGACTTGTTCACACCAAGGGTCGACCTACAGACTGAAACGACCACATCTGAAGTAGGGGTTTCTTGGCTACAGCACTGAATATGACATCGTTGAGGGCAGTGAGGGTGCCTCTTGTGGCTGTTTCGCCACTAAAACTGGCGACTGTATTGCCGGCGACAGGGTCATACACCACGACGGCATCTTGCTTACCACAACCCGAGACCGACGACAGAAGCAAGGGTGCCAAAGCCATTTCTGCGAGAAAGGGACAGAGAAAAGCACATTCTCAAGATTTGTGAGTTGCGGTAAGTTGTGATAACTCGATACTAGGGTAATTCTGTGTTGTTTCCAAACCGGGAGCCTTATAAACAAAATGCCAGGTTCTAGGCCAGTGAGAAAATTGAATCCCCAGGGGCAACATGAGTGGTCAGTAAAGATACGTTTGCGAAAAAAACCCAGCTCGACGAATTGACTACATGACGAAATCAGTACGTTTACAATGTTTTAGAGAAAGACTGGTTCTGGTGAATACTAATGACATTTAAAAGGCATCTGATTACAATCTATGATATTCACTTTGGGATTTACACGGTAGATAACCAGTAAGGAAACCACTCCTACTATCCAACATCCAACGCAATTACAAACATTCGCACAAGGCAGTCATACACTCAGCTATGTAGAATTTGCAGCATTTCTTCGATGTCCATATGCACAATGCCCTAAGGAAACGTTCAATTAGGTGCACATTAAAATCAAGATTGAACTAAAAGTAAGTAAAGCCTAAATTTTTATGTCATTAAAATAAAAGCAGATTAAGGCATGAAAGAAATCACAATTAAATAAGCGATGGTAAAAACGCGAAACCCAAAACGAGAGGTTTAGTGTTACAACGTGTTTTACTCACACTAAATCATTCCATTGCTAAACTCCAACCAAAAACTTTTTCATTGACTTTACCCGATAAAAGGAGATAAAAATTAGTAAAATTCTAGCAATATCAGCTCTAAGCAAAAGTACCACGAACTCAAACATCATGAATACACGTCGGCAAAATGGAAAAAGGCAAAACGTTCTGAGTCTGGGCCACAAAATGCACAATATTTGTAGATGAAGTAAATTTGAGATATAAAAAGGTATTTTAAGTGCCAAAATACTTGGTGAAAATGGCCTACCTCAGATTCAACAACTCTGGTAAAACCGCACCTAAAGGAGCGAGAACGCTTTTAAACGGTGCGCTATTGACCTAAATTTATTAAAGCAAGTTGATGTAATTTCAACACTGAAAATGTGTAAAGGATTTTGTGCACTAAATTTTAGGTATTCGTGGCAGCATAATAAATTTTTAAGAAAGCAATACCAACGTATTATATGTTTCGAAGAGTAAAGGGTTAACTGACAAGAATAGATGGCCAATACGGTTATTCGAAAGTTGACATCCATTAAAGAAACTACCATAGCAATAAGGGACTTCGATATAAATGAGTCTATACCGATTCAAATTGAGAAGCTTAAAGCGAACAAAGGTGCATGAAATTCCATATTTTTTACATGTTGTAATTATTTGCAAATTATGCAGGTATATAAAACGGCATCCACGGATTAAATTAATTAGATGTTGCATCAACAAGTTTCAGTTTTTTGTCTGCCTAATCTGTGAATCGCAATAAATTTTTTTCAAATCACGGACTGGTAAGCTATAATGACCTTTTTGATGTAAAATGATTAAAAATGTCTAGTGTAATTTTTTTAATTAATGCTAGGGAGACGCTGTGTTTCAGGACAACTTTTGAAGAATTTAGCATTTTGTTAACAATTACCTGTGGGAACCATCGTCGAATTATTTTATTAGGCGCTAGGTTAAAGAAAATGACCTAACGTGGCCACTGCATCACCGCCTTTTTTTTTCAAATAATCGTTCCTACGCAAATTGTGAATATCATCTCTACAATCAGCTATTTCTTAATATGAATACCACATGGTCGCACGTAACACTAGGTAAAGTGGCTTTTGTGTACAAATTTAAGACAAAATATTTCTCTCGTTTAGGTTAATTAGTTCCGAAGAAGTGCATCACGTCCCCAAATTAAGAAGAAATGATTGTTTCCTGGCTGAAATGTTTCAGGAGCGTTACTCGTATTAAATTGCTATTCACAATTGTACCATCACGTCATTAAACTGTAAATGACGATTGAAATGGCTGGATAATCATTTTAACTCCTTAATTTCCTCTATAAAACTTCTCAGATGGAATTCTAACGTCGCCAATATTAAAAGAGAAGACAAGGCTTTAATTCGGAATGATTTGCAGTCAAGATGTTGCGAAGTGTTTTAATTTAAATTGAATCGATCCTGCACGTTCCTCTGGAAAAAATTGCACCTCTCTTTACAATAAGCAATAGTTTGCTAGGCACTATGTTCGTATTAGCATGCGCTTAAATTAGTGATTACGAAAATCTAAAGCCTCCATCAGCGGCAGATTTAATTACAGTATGTTTAATTACTTATCCTTATATCAAAATTGAGGACTTTTTGAATTTCTCTAGTACGCAAAAGGCCAAGGGACTTCAGAACAAGGGAATATTGAATTCTTTTGTAGTTGATCTCAGCTATTGGAAGGGCTTGTTATAATGAAATCGAAATTGGATAATTCCACAATATGAACCGTTCGATTTATTCAAAATCGTCAATGCGGATATTTAACCACAAGGCTGTTTTTTCTGCTAACGCATGGGAATTTCCTGTCCGTCCAGCGAACCGCAAAAGTGGTCTTCAATGGGAAGCGTAAGGTCTACCTTTGTTGCATCCACCAATCGATAAACCTTACACCAATGGGAGTACGGGGATCCTGCAATGGCCTCTTTCGCTCCCTCGGCCTGATCCACGGCCACACCTCCACGCAATCCATACAAAAATGTAGAAGGCTTTGGCACTTGACTGTAGTTGTCTCTTTTCGTTTGCGTACCGTCCAGCCTGTGCGCACAAACATTAAGTGTTATAGCAAACACGCGCCCAAATAATCAATATATGGGGTTAACACACTTACTTTGGAAGGTAAACTTGCGTAACATTATCCCGTCTCCAGTTACTCAGGTATGTCTGAACGCTGTGAGTTACACACTTTCTGATGTAGACCTGGAAAACACAGATTCGGTTTCAAGTCGAGCTCGTGCTACTTTGAATTCACAAAGCAGCGATTGACTCTTGACTCATTCACACATTTTGCAAACATTAGTTGGACATACCAGATGCAGCGCGCGGCGTCGCAATTCCCATTCATTCCAGGTGTACGCCGTGTCGATGTGGGATGGAATGGGATGAACCACCGTTTGAATCTCCCGACTGACCACTCTTTTCTTCGTTGCGAGAGCTTTCACATCCTAGAGCGAACAGTCAGAGAAAGATTTGCAAATTAGGCAGCTCAGGCAATTTGCTTAGACTCTGTCAGATTTTGATGTCGTGTTAGCTAATGGTTACTGTTACTTGAACATACAACAGCAAGGCAATTGAGTTCAGCACAGTAACAGGTTCACCTTACGGGGAAATTTTTCTGTTTTAGCCAAAAGGCATAGATAATATGTGAATGTGTGGCTGGGTCGGTCTTGACCACGTTTAAAATGAGTGGCTCGTTTAAAAGGAATGAGCCAATGATAAATGGGAGGGCAATTTAAATTTGAAAAACGTCCCTGTAAAAACAAAATAACAGAGTCTAGCAGACACCTGTCAGTTGCGCAAAATTATAGCTAATTAGAGGATTCAGACTTCCTCAACATGGTAAAACATATTTAACCTGCTCATGTTACGTGAAATCTAGTCTCCCAGGAACTTACGGGAAAATATGCTTTGCCGTTGTCAAACATTGCGTGTAGATCAAATAGTTCTATTAATTCGGGGTTCCTGCGTGCGATTTCGCTTATCTCGTAGGTGAACCTGGTAAAAAGCTAACTCAATTAAACAACAGACTTTAAAGTCCGGAGCATGAAAGGCGTACACCGGTGCAAAATGGCCCCAGTAGAACTCGTCTTAACCTTGATTTCCACAGGGCAGTTGCACCCTGCAAACTCACTTTTCCGACCACTTCTCGTATTCCGTAGCCGCGTCAACCGTCGAGAAAGCGAAGTGGTTCTCCTTGAATTTAAGCACCCCAAGGCACTTCTTAGCGGGAATGGGCAGGCCCTGGTAGCGGACCACTGACCACGCGCAAAAGCCCTGAGACAAGTTCGGTTAAAAGCCCAGCTTACGTTGAGGCTGATTTTCAAGTTCGAGGTGGGTTTTGGGAAAATCCACTGGGATTCTGTCTCCTTGGTGGGCTCAACCCTTCCAATTACATTCTGTTGACAACGCCAACAGGGAGAAAAGGTTTGTTAGAACACAGGAAACATCAGGTTGATCACTAAAACGCGAAAACCCAGCCATTCCAGGAAAGTATTTAACAAGAGAGATTGCTATTGGGACAGGTCGAAGACTATGATTGGTTTACACCAAAACCAATTTCTGGGTACTCGATTGTGATTGGCTTTTGTTTCATTTTGCCCGGAATCAGGCCCTTTATTTACTCAACACTTTCCATTCATAACAGCAGAGCTCTGTGTAGAATCATGGTGGCGTCTAGCATTCTCAGATGAGATTCTCCTAAGAAGGTTTAGCTTACACCTTTTAAAACTTGAATTTTTAACTATTAGGGCTTTTGAATGAGTGGAAAACGTACCGGCCGCTGACAGTCCCACACAATTTCTGACTCGTTTATCAGTTTTCGGAGTTGAGATTCAGCCAGACGTGCGTGTCGCTTGACACCAAATGGCTGAAGGCTGTTAAGGAGGTTAGATAGCATCGAGATGAATACCAGATTGTCCCTGAATTGCCACCACACATTGGCCACGTCGATGGACAACTGCAAGACGCCAATGGAGGGATGACGAGAGTTACATTATTTTGCTAATTTGCCCTTGCTGCTACTCATGTACAGGAAGCAGACGTACCTGGACTGAGTGCTTAGGCGGGTCAACATTTGACCTGAGTGAGGTCAGAGTCTCACCAAGGATTTCTAATAATTTTTTCTTATCAGAGGCATGCTCGCTCTCCACCTCTTTGATGTCTGCCAGCAGGCGCCGTAGGTACATTGCGTGTTGCCTGGCGTTGATGGTGGCGGCCTTCAGCAAACTCCTCGTGATGCCCATCTTCTCGGCTTCAACGGACACTACATTCGGCACTGTCTCCGTGGAGACGTCAAACGCCGCCAGCTTGAGGTACAAGCCTTCAAAGGAAGCAAGACGAACTTGGCATTTTTTTCACTTCGAGTTATTTTGCTCGATTTTGTTCATGTGCATAGTACTTTTTTAAGATCTACGTAAAAATTCGCAAGAAGTTTGAGTCGAAAGCAGCCAGTTAGATAAAACGCACTTGTGTAGATTGCTGCGAGATGTTCATTTTCGTTTAGTTGCTTATACAATGCCTCCAACGTTGCGCTGATAGTTTGATCCAGTAGCTCTGGAACTGAAAAGACAAAAATATTGGAAAAATCAACAAAACAACATCATTCACTGCTTAATTGGTGGATTTTTAAATTTCACATAAACAAGTTTTGAGTAAAACAATTTCTATTTGTTGGAGGGACAAGGTGGATTTCACAAATGAGGAAACAACTTACGATTGTCGATGCCTTCGCCACCGAACCCCATACTGAAATTGTAAACACGCATGCCCAGAACTATGTCAGTGAGCCCCTTAAATCTCTCTTGGCGTTGTTCCGGAGGCAGAGAGGTGAACGTTGGCACTTCATTCATTGGCATGATGGTCTTTAGAGCGGCTAAATGGGATGACATAATCTGGTGAATTTTGGTAGCTAATGACGCATTTTAATTATAAAGTTTATATATTTAGAGTTTCACTTTCAACATTTAGCTAATATGATCATGAATCTTTAGTGATTTAATGCAAAATACACCTTTTAAAAAGCGCGTGGAAAATGCATTTGAAAATTTTTGTAACTCCTACCCGTAGCTTCCCGGATGACTGCGATGCGTGTTGGCGATCCAAGTCCGGAGAAAATAAGTATGCCAGAAAGTAAGTTTCGGTAGAATTTCTCATATTCCTCAGGTGTATTCTTAACATGACCGCAAATTTTGCTTAGAATCGGTCTAAATCTTGACAAAATGATTTGCTTATGTTCTTTTAAGAATGCATCTGGAACAAAAAGCGCAAAAATACGGGCAGTTCAGTTATAAAACATGGGTTTCACTGAAACATATTTAGTCAGTTAAGTTCAGTCTGACGTATGTAAATAAACCGAAGTAATGCAACCTGGTTTGTGTGGTTGAAACAAAAATAGCAACTTCGGGGGAGCAAGGAGGCTGCGAAATCATATTTACAGAAAGATCTCTAGTCAATATTTTTTAATTTTTAAAGATACACAAAAAAACGATGTGTGTTCCCAATAATGCAGTAAAAAAAACATGATAATCACAAATAACAAAAGGAAATGGATAGTGAGAACTCCTGTTTCGTCAACTGTATAGACAAGAGTAGAAGCAAAATAAAATGCTACAAAAACAGACAATTTAATAAATATTAAGATTTCTAACACGTGCGTAATGAAAGGCGAAATATTATGTTAATATCAAATATTTGAAATTGCGAAGATAATTGTGAGTAACAATTGTTAAACAAATGGAACTTGACAAAAGAAAATGCAATCACCTAACCTTATATGACATGTAGGACTAGAAATTACCTTTTGTTATATAATTAAGGTCAAAAAATATCTGCATCTTGATGGTATCCAGTGTTGGAGAATCTAAGTCCATTAAGCGATTAATACACATCTAAATTGGGATCAGCAAGTTACGACTCACCTCCTTCAACCTCTGCACGTCAGCACTATATAGAAGCCTATTTTCTTCAAACCCATTTTCCTTATTTATTAGCACAGCTTTAACCTAAAATCTGATTTTTGATGGTTTGACCTTACCAGAAATGCAGCTACAGGCTCTGCAACATCTTCCCCTCTATTTCTACATTCACATATGATGTCTGATATTAAAGAAGCGATTATGGCCTGTGCCTCAGATTTTGTTTGAGGTGGTGATGGGGGTCGACACACTGCTTTCATTTTTGCTATTTAAAATCACGTTATTTTTTAATAGCTATAGCAAAATCCATGACCTAGTCATACAAACAATTAAAACAATCATCTGAAATCTTCCTCAGGCGTTGTTTGCGTTGCAAAATTATGTTTAGTACATTTCACGTGAAAAACTAAAATACTTAAATAATTTTACGCTAAAAGAACACGCGGAGATTGAGATAAATATTGCGCATTGATTTTTAACAACGGTAGTTTGTTTATTGAAATCAGCAATTCCTATGACTCCCAGTATATCAACAAAAGTTCTACAGTTATAGTAGTGGCGTAAAATTTTGAAGGCATTGCAGTCGTATTTAATTTACTTAAAACGTAGTTGTGACTTTCTTTGCTTACACACTTGCCAAGGAATGGAAGACAAAAAAGAATAATTACCCTAGATATTCACTTTGCCTTTGGTTAACTAAAGCCCTGGTGATTTAAAAGTGTTTTTTAGTAAATGTATTTGCCTTTACCAAAACATTCAAGGCATTGATTCAACTACTTGGTGTGTGTAAGTCAGTCTGATTTCAAAATGTCCTTTCACCTCACGATTTTATTTCGACAAGCCCTAATCAAATTTTTTTGTTGCTGATAACTTAATGAGATACTCTTTAGCTTGATTTACATTAAATTACAATTATAGTTTTGATTAGTGATCTATTAATAAAATTACTGGGACGAATACGCTTACAAGTCAAATAGTATCAATTTTAGATTTTTGTTGTTTAGTGTGTTAACTTTTAGTATCTCACGGCAGTTAGTATTGTTTTAGAATCAGTTATTTTGAATATAACACTTTACCTCATTGATTTTTTTAAATTATTACTCTTATGGTACCATTAACATAACTTGAAGTATTTTTTGACAAAATTTCTCTTTTTCATGATGGCATGGTAAATAGCGATGCCCGTTATCCTTCAGATACAGGACAAAACTTTGAACTAGTTTGACTTTAAATGTTGTTTATGGTCAGGTGTGCTAGTAAAAGAAACTTTGCCGTTTACACACTTGGATGATCCTGCGGTGCCAATGTGTGTTGGCGATTGATTCTGAAATTTCAACAAATGGTAAAGTGGATCAGCACCATCTGTCGCCATTGAAGAGTTGTGTAATCTGCATCATAGACACTTTAAACTCCTATTAACAAATTGGAAACGATTCCCCAATGCGTTTGCCGTACATACGTTATATTTAGTCGGTAGGCAATGCATCTGTTATAATTTAAAGGCGTTTCAACTAATATCTGTCAGTAAAAGTTTTGCTTATGGTTGGCTAAGTATGACGTTTTACCTTCCGTATTCCAGTGCAGTTTACTTTGTATCTAAACACTTAATTACTAAATGATCAAATTAATCAATACTACAGTTCGGTTTGGGAGCAATTTGATCGTCTGCAAAAAGAAAAACGGCTGCTGAACGTGACAGTGAACTCAGAAATATAAAAATAGCACTATTATTGGGGTTGCAAATAAACTTTATAACGCTTTCTAAACTTTTTGTACAACTGGATTCGACCCTGCCTATATGCAATAGTTGAACAAGATACACATTGACTTTCGACAAAACAAACTATTTGTAAGGAAAAGTGGATTTACTCAATAATATTATGAAGTACACGTTAAATGCATAGTTGTGGGTCCACCACATCCAAAGATTGAGCACCTGTCAAACCTCGACCACAAATTCCGGATTTACAAACGAAAATCCCACAAACTCGGTCTGACTGAGGTTCATGATGAAGAGCTTGTCCGTCGGTGACAGTTCTGTTGGTAAGTCGGTGAAGGCCTTGTCGAAGTTACTTGTGTCACGGTTGTCGCGCTGTAAAAGCCACACACAATATCTGGCGAAATCACATAATAACTACTGAGATGATACTTAGTGTGTGGGATTTTCAGCGTATATTTTGCTCCCCGTTCATGTGAACGCATAAACGGAAGCGTGCTCGAACGAGTTTGACCTTTTTTATACAAACTTGCATTTCATTGGCTACTGTTCAAGAGTTATGTGAATACTAGCCCACATGCACACGCACCCAATCTTGCAGACTTTGAGCTAGCTTTGCTGTATCAATGGGGGTGTGAAATAGAAGCCACTGCTTCAAATGTAATTCAATCCCTTCACACAAGTCACTATCTTGTCCACCTATAAAAAGAAGTCTCCATGACACCCAAAAATATGCATCTACTGGCCACGCAGCCTCTGTCAGTGTCCACCTTTTACCCTTTGCACCTTTTTTGAGCAAACGGCTTTCTTGTCAGTTAAGCTTCCACTGAAAACAATGTGACCGTCTGCAACACTGCGAGCGTTTTTGCTGAAAAAAAGCAAGTAGTATACAACTCACCACGCAAGGTTTGAACGGAGGCTGAACAGCTCTTGATTCGATCAGTTCCCAGTTAATGCGTCGGAAAAAAACGTGATCCCTGATCTCGAGGAAACCAACTGGGCTGCAGCCGAGCCGAGAATTTGGCTCCTTGTTCAAAAACTGCATTTAAACATGGCGGTCAGACAATACACGTATTTATGTGATCAGCATAAGTCGTTTGTCATAAATAACCTTTGTCACTATAAAAAGATTTAACTTTTCTTTTGTACATTAAGGAGATGTCGTGTCCCTAACTCGCATTATTATACAGTTATAAAATATTATTTGTTTATCTGTACCTTAGATACGTTTGAAATTTCGCAAACACCTCGAATGTTATCGGAGAGGTGAATTTTCCAATATTAAGTGTTTATGGTACACCTTATACTGAATTTCCCAAGTATTTTAGACACGACGCTGTCAAAAACGATATTTTAGAATAATTCGGTACTACTAACACCAAAATTGGTTCTGCAGGAAATAGATCGCCACCAATTTTCCTAACTGGTTCATGCGATAAACTTAAATTTTTCATTTCGCTTGTCAAACAACACGGAAAAATAAAACTATGACACACTTCTTTAGGATTAAATTACGTAAGATAAATTTCAAAACTTGCATTTGGCTGTGATGACTAGATAAACAGCCTTTACTCGCATTTCTGATAGACGACTATCTACACGGTTAACGAAAAAGGTTATTTGGGCAGGGCACAAGTCCAAGAAATCAATCTAACGAAGATGCAATTAGGGGAAGTGTTGCCATAGCAACGTCGTTGACTAGGTGGAACACAACTTGTCTTCTGAAATGCAAGCCTTGCAGTCAGCGCCTAAGTTTCGCTGATGCGGCAAACTCCGTGAATACTAGTTAAGCTTCTACGCCTAAAATAATACGTGACGTCACATCGCCAGACCTATGGATATGATTGGTTAATCTCAACAGTTTTTGAACTAATTTAAGATGTGGCGCTTATTCGAACAATCGCACATTGTAACACTGCAAAATGAATATTTTCGCTATATTACGAATTTTGAGTGCTATAAATTGATGAATTTGATCAGTATTAGAATTGGAATACATGAAACTTTGAAAATTAACCAAAATGCATTTCTTGTCAAAAAATTTGCTTAATAGCATAAGCCAATGAATAAATTTTGTCTCACTAATTTCCAACCCCATCAAAAAGGATTGCCGTTTTTAAATTATGGAGGAGAAATGTAAAATTAGTTTTATAACTGAAAACAAACACTGAATTAACTAAGCATTTGATGACCTCTTCATATTTGTCATTAGCTCGCAAAATCAATAAATCTTATACGCCGTTCTTATTGGCTAATTGCCAG
Source organism: Mesocestoides corti (assembly GCA_900604375.1). Lineage (NCBI taxonomy): Eukaryota > Metazoa > Platyhelminthes > Cestoda > Cyclophyllidea > Mesocestoididae > Mesocestoides > Mesocestoides corti. The sequence goes on from UXSR01000229.1 coordinate 17,780, forward strand.
CGTGAAGCCACCAATCACAGGATGCGGCATAACTCAGTGATCAGCTATTGGTTCCCGCATACAAACGTTTCATCATCACTTTCTTTGTACTCAGGAATCGTGGATTTCTTAGACATTGAACAAAGAGCATTACAGTTTAACAAACGGCGGTTAAAAGTGCACTCACTCCTCGGCAAATACTCAGCGCCTCCTTTGAAAGGTTTCTGGGGAAGGAAGGTGTCACCTCAAGAATTGACTGAAAGAGATCATCCTCGTCTTCCCCTGAAAATGGCGGCTGAAAAGACAATTAGTTGAAACTGGGGATGATCCATAATGTAAGTTGAGAGTTGTGATATGAAGCATCGTTTTAGTTACGTATACAAAGTATACAGGTTGATTAGTTACGTATCATTTGCTTGTCTTCCACGTCCTTTTGCCATCTATATCCGAGATTACATGGTAGCTTTTGTCTTTATCAATGCATAACTAGGCACAACCACACGACTGAGATCCGGTTCAACTAAGGCTTTGAGTTTAAACGGAACTTCTGACACCTTTGTTCCACAAAAGCTAATTTACTCACTCCTTGTTAATTGCGATTTTGAAATAAAACATGCACATAAATTTTACACGTAAACTGTGTCGGACGTGAGCCAAATAAGTGGCAGTTGTCATAAGTGAAAAGAAATTAAACCATAAACTTGACAGTTATCCTTCAAAACAATCACAACACTAGCAATTTTTCAAAAAAATGGAATTACTTGAATGCTTAGAGGAGTGCTTGATATTGTTGCCACACTTTTTCAATATAGAATGGTGATTGGCTAATTATTACTTCCTCTGATTGGCTATTGGTAATATCTAAGGGACGAGGCCATGGTCAAGTCAATCAATCAACCCACCAATCACGTGACATTGGCTGCGAACTGAAACTATTTAAATTGTGGATTTGTGCCTGATGGGATGAATGACTCGATCGAATTTGTTGTTAAGACGGGTTTAGTGGTAGCAGCAGCAGTAGCAGCATCAGGGCAGTGAAGCATAACAGGAATTTCGAGAACTTCAAGTGGCAAAAATTCTGGAAAATGGCAGGGTTAAGCACACGAGCTCTGCTGTTGAGCCAATGGGATGTCGGCAGTAGTTTGAAGGCAAATTGCCAATTCTAGAGACGCCAGAAGAACCCCAGCAACTCCCAGCTGCAGTGACCAAGGCTACAGCAGGGATTAACTCTGAGAAGGTATGCTACTGGTTCTCAAGCACCCTCGAGTCATTTGTCGTCTCGAAAACGCGTTGTGTTAGAGTTCATTAGTCGATGTGCTGAGTTGTTACGCTATGAAACACAGATGTAGCCCTTCACAAATGAATTGCTTGTGGAGGTGGTAAAATCACGACACAAAGAAGCCGACCAAACCGATTACTTGGTGTCGTTGTGTCGTGTGTGATGTTTGGGCGTGTGTATTTATAGCTCGGGTGTGTGAGTCATACATGCGCTAACATCGAGACCTAGGTGTGAGGACAATCCAAGATAAATATTCGGGCTAATGAAGGGGGAGCTGAGGAATCGAGCGGCTGGCGACATGCTGCGACAAGGGGAACCCTGTGTAGGAGGTGGAGCGACCGGATTAGGGGTTGAGTAAACAGGATTCACGACAGACTCTTCTTGGTTAAGAGAATGTCCGCGATCCAGATAAGTGGCCCCTTAACACGCTCAATCGATCGTGCCTGTCGTTTTATTGAGTGACTGAAAATCATTCTACCGCGTCCATAAACAACTAAAGTAGGTCAACGCTAATTGAACCGTGTCGCAAGCCAGCCTCCTTTCAGCATTTCTGGCGCACGCTCTTTTTCAGATGTTTCAAATTGTGCCCTTCAAACCTCTTGATGTGAGCCTCAACAGAATCGTCACAAAATACTTGTTTTGTAGTGCTCAGGGGATTTGCGACAACCGAAACCACTTCCTAGTCAATTGGTTAGTAGTTATCTTGTAGTTTTCAACAACTGGTCACCAGTATTCTGGCTGCGAATCCAGACTTTGTCTCGTATCTGGGGCATTCCTTTCGCACTACATAGGGGTTATAAAATGAACGCAGTTGCCGCCTGCTTTGATTGGTCAGTTTTGCGCATTCACAAAAACCGCAGCAGTGCTGCAGGCTTCTTTTCTATGCTTCCTCCAGAGAGATTATCTTCCAGTTGGTGTTTGAACTCGTGTTAACATTGGCAACAGCTTCACGCCACGTGGTTGGCTGCTTTGAAGTTGCCGTGTCAGTGTCGCTTGTGCATTTTAATGATGCATAAAACATTTATTTATTGGCCCCCAGGGGTTAAGGTGATGTCTCTCCTTACAAAGAGGACGTTTCACACGGAAAAGCTAGTCAAACTGCCCAATGGTATTTGCGGCAGCGTTAAATTCGGCAACTCCGTTAAAAGCACGTTCCCAGGGTGCATTCGGGTTGGTCGCCAATTCATTTAAACACCACGCCGGCGGCCAATAGCATCGTGATGTTCCATAAAAGTAGCCAACCAAACGCCGAGAAGTGCAGCAGCGTAGTGGTTGTTTGAATGAGCTTGCCATCAACGATAGGGTGACTTTGATGTCCAATAAAAGCAGTAGCACAATTTTGCAAAAGCTACAAAAGTATTTAGACAAATAACAAACAGATACATTGGATAATCCAAGTACCTGGACGTGACTCATCACGATTCCCCGCCAGAATCCGAAACATTCCACGCGGGTGTGTCGTCGAACGTGTGACCTGCTCGACTACCACGAAGCGACACAGAATTGCCCGGCCGCATTGAGGTCGTTCGAATTCCCAGGAGACCTGCAGTCTAGATTAGTACTTATTCGACCCACTTTCCTAATCCACATAAACCAGGGTGCTTCAAAATCCGTTAAGCTGAATATCCGACTAATAGCAGTAACTTCTCACCTTGATTGCTGAAACTACAAGAATCTGATTGGTTGAAAATCAAATATGGAGTCTTCATTGGGTATGGAAACGATTGTCGTGTGCGTGAGCTTGTAGAGTGTAAGTTAACTGGTAAACGGAAAAGTGGTTATGCGTGTTCCCCACGCCCTATTTGCTTTTTAACTGACCCACTCGGCGCAATTTATCATTCAGCCCCGGGTTCACACCAACTGCGCCAGTTCGAAACCGCTGGCAGACACTTCGCTCTCTGCACGTCTGCGATTCACACGCACCCTCAAACACACGCACACACACACGCATAGACACAGCTTGGCTATGCAGTATAACAAACCGGCTGTTCCTCTTGCTACTTGTCTTAGCATTTTTTGCATGTCTGTGTAGCGTAGGCTAGTACCAACAAGGCAGTATTTATCATCGTTTTACCTTCGCAAAATCTATCCTTCGCAGCATCTACACTGCTTGACCACCCAAAAGACCTGAGTCTTCTAATTAACAGCTGTCCCGTTGCCCGGGGTCTTATAATGAGTTTCTGCGTGTAGTAGTTAGTCTCCTGTGCTATTTAGAAATTCCCTCCAGCTGCGGCATTCATATATACGTGGCGGTTACGTGGAAGCTCAAATTTGTTTGATTAATTAGAAAAATATGTTTTTCCTGCTTAGGCCGTTGTTTTACTGGTGTGAGGTTGTTCACGTTATTTTGCCGTTTTGGTGTATATTAATAAATAAGCGTTGTTCATGTGTGGTACATATGGGGATGGATATTCAAACATTTACCTAAAATTAGCTGTGGTGTTTATTTCATATGTGATCTTGAATTGGTCACTAGACACACTTTACTTGTTTTAATTAAGTGAATGTCCAAAATTGGTAAAATGTCATTCGAAGGTGAATGAATGATTGTATAAAATGCTAAAACACACAGACAATTGGATTTTGACTGGGTCTTCACGCATCACTTTCTTGACATTGGCACAAACAAAGTTTGAACTTTCGACTAACCTCACGCCATGACAGCACAAGGCCGTACACAACACCAAAAGAGGTGTCCTGGAGATTGGCTAGCCAAATTTACCACATATTTCCTCTTCGCCAGGTCACGTCTTCATTTTGTCGCCTGTTCTGGGGGCTAGAGAGCGGTTTTAACTGGAAAAGTACTTTAAAAATTGTAAAGTTCATCTAAGCAGCCCTCGGTTGAAATTAGTTTACTGCTTTAACACTCAATTTAAACAAAATTGTGAGCCGGACCACATGGACTAGGCCGGTTGACGAAATATCCATCAACCAAAGACCGAATTCAAAAATTAAAACAAGCATTTAGCAAACTGCAAGCCAACTGAATGAACGTTACTAGTTTTGTCCAATGAAACAATCACAAACTATCCAGCAGCCCATAGACTTAAGCCATGCTGCGGGTAGAGAATCTATTGGATAATTGCCACGCCCCTATGCATTTAAATTTCCCCCTTTTTTACTGCTCACTGATTGGCTCCCCGTTTTTGCAGATACACCTAACTTGTAGTTGTTAAATCGATGGCTAAATGTGTGCTCTCTCCTAGAAACAGTTAACAATGCATTTGAGGTGCGTAGTTTATCAGTGAATTTTGGACCTAACCGTGGGTCAAATCTGATTGGTCAGGTAGTTACCTGTCCGACGAGCATTTCGTAGATGAGAACACCAAAGCACCACCAATCAGCCGACGTTCCGTAGGCTCGCCGTTGAATAATCTAGAACAGGAAGAAGAAGAGCCCAATGCATCAGGGGATTGTACGAACAGAAAATTTCACTCTGAACTGACTCGCCAGATTTTGCGTTTGTGTTGTATAATCGATAAGAGGTGTTATTGAAGGAGGCTCAAATTTTCCATGATCTGTGCAAGTGTCTTCAACTACGGCAGATGGTTGTAAGAGTGTTGGGGATCCACGATTCCCCAAGATTGCTCGTCGTTGGTTTCTGGCACAATTTACACTAATTCACTAGCATGTGTTTTATTACATTTTTTATCAAGTCAAGGCCAACCCTGACTTGAATTAGTCTCACTTTTGACAACCCACTCCGCACGTGCCTGACGTGATTAAGGCTCTCTACTCGAGCTCTGGTCTTGTTCTTGTATTAGCGTGGGAAGGTCGGTGCTAGCGACAACGAGGGATCTGGTAACGTTATTTGGGTGGTTTTCTCCTAAACAAAGAGAACGCCTTAACAGCATACCTCAGGAGCTATGGAATCTGGTGTGCCACAGAAGGTTTGCGTGGTGCTTGTTCCTACGATTCCATCTTTACAAAGACCAAAGTCAGCCAGTTTGACGTGACCTTCGAAGTCAAGAAGGACATTGTCCAGCTTCAAGTCCCTGGAAGCAGAAACAGAAAGGCCACTGATCTGATTCAGTACGCTCAACATCTCAGAGATCTTAGATCACCCAATGTCTTGTTTCCTTCGTTGGTGATATGTCTAAGCAGCTTCTGATTGGTTAAGGTATGATAATGAAGTCCCGAGCATCTAAACTTGCATGGGGCCTAAATGATATCATTTGCGTGGCGCAGGCATTGCCAATGTCTGTTTATCACTGGCTTCGTCATGTAGTCTTTTAGTACGAAAACGTTTTGCCTGATTTAGACAATTGAACATAGGAGACGGTTTGAAGACCATTAAAATTTTCTTGCGCTTAAACCCTCAATCGGAAGCAATTTCGCTCTGAGTTTAGTAGATAATGCAATGAATTTCGCAAAAGCCAAATTCAAATTAGATTACGCATATTTATAGAAATTCCGTTTTAATTTATTCCTTACTCTAAGTGGCTGGCTGCCAATATTATTGATTGTAACTTCAGTAGGCTAACCAGAACCGAATCGAAGTAATGCTAACAACCCAGCATTGTGATGCTAATTCTTCCCGTGACACTTGTGCAAATTAAAGTCTTACATCAATAATGATGTTATAGTAATCATCAGAAAATACGCCCAAGAAACCACCAGAAGCCTTACCGATACACGATTCCGTGTGAATGGAGGAAGAACAGTCCCACAGCAACTTCTGCCGCATAAAATCTAAAATTGCAGAAGGACTTCACTTGCGAATTGCGTGGATTATTGTTTTTTAGTCATTTTTCCAGGCAACTTCCGCTGTGTTCGCTAATGTTGGCGATCGATGACCAAACTGCTCACGAGCAGTTTTCATTGGCCAGCAACTAATTGGAACCATAAATCTGATTGGTTGGTGAGATGATTTGTGTCTAACTGGTGAATAAATGCTTGTTTCTCGCTGCATTTTTTTCACGGTTGTCGTCAAACAGCTGCAAATGAATTCAATCCCTAAATTACCCCCAATTCTTTTGATGCGGTTCCCTAGCCTGGTGAAAAACCGGTGAAAAATTTAATGGTTACCAGATGCATGCATCCAAGACTCATGCGGGATGGCCCACACAACCAACCAACCTAGCCCCAACTATCGTTCTTTTCGTCACGAGTTCGGTCCCTAAAAACCTTTGTTTAAAACATGCAGTTTGGCTAGTCAGATCATATTTGCATTGTGAAACCAATTTAAATGGTCCTTAGAATGGCGATTCCGTTGTTAACAAAGATAAATTATTCGTTAAAACCTGCTTAATTTGCTTCCAGTTTCAGTAATTCGTCAACGGAGAGTCAAAATGACTAGATAATCAATTAAACAAGATGGCGGACAGGAGTGCCATCATTGGTCCATATTATGACGCCTAGTATCGCTCGCTTTTCAGTACTGATCAACAACAGACGAATGGTGATCTGATTTTTGACCTATGTCTGTTTGGTAAGGATGAGACAGGAACGGATATTTCGGTCGAAGTAAAGGGATTTCGAAATTTTGAATTTGGCTTCAAGTGTGGACAAACTTACGTCGCGACTGGTTCCTTGAACTTGCCGACAAGTTGGATCCAGTACATCAGATCCCCGCCATTTATGAACTCCATAACGAAGAACAGGCGATCCTGACAAAGAAATACTGACTTGAGGCAAGTTTTTGTAAACTCGGACATCAGGCTCTGTTTTTCCGGGGAAATTTATGCCCTTTTTAAAAAAAAAACCTACCTCGCCCACTGTCAAATGCGAATTCCAGGGGTCTCTCTTGTCAACTAACACAATTTTTACTTTTTTCAAGTCAAAAATATTCGTAAGAGCTCACTTCTAGCACGGATATCTCAAGTGGATTATCAGATATTTTGCCCAGAGAAGAGTTTCGGATATTTCAAATAACCCTCTGACTACATGCAATCATTTAGCACAGGATATTGCTGACTTCGCTCCAATATTAATTTGTATGGACATCATTTTTAAAAAAAAATTTAAATGAGTATTGACCCAACAGGAATCTTATTGCCCAATGTTGCCATGTTTGTGCAAAAGGTATTAGTGGATGAGAATCTTTGGCTTGGGAGATCGCGTTTAACAATGTCGTTATAAACTTACACGACATTGCGTTTTGCGTAATTACGAAGACACCGAGGCAACGTCGAAAAGGGTTTTAGCATAATTTCAATCTAATTACACAAAGAAGTCAATTTCATGGTTTGACAACGGCATTGTAGGTTGTTTTTCATTTTGCTGTTTCTCGTTGCCAAGACAACAAAGTTTGCAGTAAATTCAAGTCAATTCAGCTTTCGCCTCACTTGCAGCATCAAAATATTTTTTGCAGCTAAATGAGTTTGACAAAACGCCCTCCTTATTTTCACAACAAACTAATTATGTATATAATGTAATTGTGCAACTATCATCCATGTGCCACCCTCATGGATGATAGACTGTAGCAGATGAACTCAGTTAATGTTCTCCATTCCCAACCAATCATGCGAAACCGTCAGTTCACGCAACCCTGGCTGTGTACTTCTCCGTTGCAACGCGTATTCAACCGTTTGTACTTTTACAAGTGCGCCCAGGTGGTACTGATGATCAACATCTCTACTGACCAATCATTGTTGGGGCATGAATTCGGTCTCAGCTAGAAGTACAAGATCTACTAAGACAGACATCAGTCTTTGCGGTGTGACGTCCCCGGACTCCTAAAATATCGATTCACAATCGGTCCAGCACAAAAATTTGATTTGGATTGGTTGGACAAGGATGGAAGAAGCTCTAACGCCGACTGGTCCTTCTCGTTTCTGCGTCAGTCTTCGTACAATCTGTTAGTACCTGTTATAGATCATGGGTGTTATAGGAATGAATTTAGTTAAAGATGAGGATTTGGTTAAACATTCCATTCTTTGATGGCCGAACGACCAATTAAAACAGCGACAACACAAGTTACCATAGTAACTGAGCAACCACAAATGAGAAATGAATCAACCAGTAGAAATGGGGGTGGTCATTGATCGTAGTAAGCAATATTTGAATAATGCAAGCCATCTTTTTCTATGAAGAATTCGTGTACTTTCTAAAGTTGACATTTGGCACTTTAACGTTGCCGCGAAAAAATTTTACAAGATCTGTAAACTAAGTGAATTAATGAGGATCATTCCTTACTCCATTTTACATCAATTAAACTTCCATGCGGAATCACAAAGACGCTAACTCGGTTTTCCTGCCCAAATGTACCATTCGGGAAACGTTTTGTAAGTAGTAATCTTGTTTTGCTTTTCAAAATTTGGACGCAATTACGAGTAAGACGAAAAGCGACGCATCTCTTTATCGGGTATCTGGTAAACAAAAAGACAAAAAAAATTGACAGAAAGTGGAGAATAATTCTAAATGTGCAAATCTGGTTACCTTAATGCATTCAAAGTTTAAGTTGAACTTGCATTTATAAAAAATAGGTACGACGTACGATGTGTCAACAAAAATTTTTTTAGATCAAAAATGCCTGATAAATGCGCAAAAAAGGGAAACCCTAGGTAGCCAGTAGACAGGACGGTTTGAAACGCCGCATTCTGCTTGCGGCACGAGTTTTAAATTTAAATCTTTAATATTGGCGGCAGACAACGATCCTATGACCAATCAAATACCAGCTTAGCTCAATAGCGCTTATGGAGAGTGGTGTAATCCAAACTGATGTCGATAGGCCATTTGATTGCCTCAAAATCAATAGTGAATAATCATTGGTCAAAACCAGTTCATTAATGCCATTTGATTGGCTCCCCAAGCAGGTTTGTTTGCGGTTTATCGCCACCAGGACTTAGATTGGGCGCACGCACCGAGCCCGGTATCAATGCTTAATCATTGCACCAAGCTATGTGGTTTGAATAGTCATTGGATTGTGCGCGAATTCTGCAAAATCGATCTTTCATTCTGGGAGCGATTTAAACCGTTTTTACCGTACACTACTTATAAGATTAGTGAGTAGGAAAAAGCACACATTACGTCAAGGCAAACGTCAACTTATCGACGTCTGAAATCTTGCCCACGCAAATGTTTCTGCATAATCAAAAATGTTTTCATCAATTTAGCTATTTTTTAATTTTGAAGAAAGCTTAATGCACAAAATTTGCCCCCAGGCTACCGGAAAAGTGCATTAGAGTAATTGAATTACGAGAAATTCTTTGTGCCACCAGACATCTTGTCTTTTGTTGCCAAAACAAGCCACCACCACAGCTGACTGGAAATGTAAGTACGGGACGAAGAAAGCGGGAAGACAGACGAGCTTTGCTAAGGCAACACCTCTCCTTGTTTTAATCGATAGGCAGTACATGTTGGCGGCAGTTCAAAGTGCAGGCGCGGACGCGCTATCTGATGGAAACTGACAATCAAAATGCACATTTAAGCGTCGGGTAAAATCAATATCTCTGTGAATCGATTATTTATGTCGAGCCAAATGTTGAGTCCATTTCATTTTAATGTAAAAACCCCACCAATCGACAAGGTCACATTCTTTGAAGGTTATCTTGATGAAACTGATTTTAGGGAAAATTGGATTTCTAAAATAAGCCGAAGAAAAGATTAGCGACGAGGCGAAAAGTAGAGAATGAAATGCTCTGGTGTAATTTTAACTAAGAGGATGGTTAATGCACTTTCTGGTGTGTAATTCGCGAATGCAACCTGACACAAACGGGTTAGTTTATTAAGTTGATTGCGGAGCTTCGCAATTCAATCAGAATGTAGCTTGGCTGCATGAAGCTGGGTTTATGTTAGTCAGACGGCAGCCACACTGCTAATTTGAAAGATAGTCCATCAGTGATTAGGATATATCTGTGTACACACGGATAATTAGGCGTTTCGAGTTGCGCTACACAAACACAACGCTAATGCGAGCTAAAAACGTGAGCGCAAACTGAGCATAGAAGGATGAATTAATGAGAAACCTGCACGGCAGGAATGCGTAAACATCAAACGAGCATTAGCGTTGGATGGGCGTGCATCTATTTATCGTGCTTCCCTGGCTACAATCCCTTGAACATCAAATCGATTGTGCTGTGTTTGAATTGCCACTCTCGGAATTCCGCAGATTTAAACAATACTTTCGGCGGTTTTTCAACTGTTCAAAAATCCAAGACCATGATTTGTCGTAGTCTTCCATAGATTATTGTGCTATCCAAAAAAGGCATCTTAACTCCATTTGACAATTTGTGTCTTAAGTACGCGTTATTAAAATGCGTTAGACATGCTCAAGACAGTTCAAGAATGTTATGACCAGTCGAGAGGCCAATCGATTAATGCGCAACTTTTAAGATTTACGAATGTTTGTTAACATGTTTCATGATGGTTTGTCTACCACTTGACAACGACTGACGTGCCAAACACACCGCTTGCGACATTTAAATCGACCGCGTACGATCCCATTGGCTCAGCCCATTTTGAACCACTGCCAAGGTCATGGTTGCGGTGTTCTGGAAATTTCGTCTACGTTCTGCGAGTGTGTGATGCGTTTACCGGCAATACGGAAACCCCAGATTATTCTAGAACAATCTCTGCCATTAGCAACAATCTCTCTTTGTTCCCACTCCTTCAATTAACTTCCAGCAAAACGAAGGCAGTTCCAGTGTGATTCCAACTCGTAAAGATTGATACACACAAATTCAACCAATTTATAGCAAATAGGTCGAGTGCTTTTGCGTTGTAAATTTAGCATCCACACGGATAAATTTCGCCCCAACTGCAACAATGCGCACGCGTAACGCAAGGTCAAATGATGCGGAAATTTTTAGTCTAAATTACAGGAAACTCCCGGGTGCATTGCAAAACGCCCAGTGGGTAGGATTTTGGGGGTTGATTTGAAATGAGGACGCAAAATTACCCAGGCGGAATGCTCGATTGCCTGAAGAAGTCAGTTGGCTCGTTTCGAGGTTGATGCTTATCAAACACCGACACTACCAAAGAGTTCCAAGCGGAAGAGAATGTCATTAGAATGAGCCACGTTTTTGTGAATTCTTGGAAGCTGCACCCTTCGACAGAGCCCAAAAGGTCGAAGGCCACGTGCTGACCGCGGAACTAGTACAAAAATTGTCTGGCAGTCGGTTATCTATGATAGGTCCTGATGTTGGTAGCTTGAAGCTTTCCTGGGTGATAACCAAATCGTTCTTCCGATCGTCGCACAAAATCAACGTGTCGCGCTACCGGATTCAAGTTTGTGTCGACAACGTCGTGTCGTCATACTACCGGACCTTCTTTGAATCCTCTGCAAACGCTCCCTCGAGTTCAATGAAGATAAAATTTGGCAAGAACGAACTCCAAGTAGCTGAAATTCGGCCAAATTGAAACTTTTGTCCTCAAAGGTGAAAATTTCTTCATGTGCATGCAAAAAACGCCATTCTTCAAGTGTGTTCCTCAACGAGTCATTTGTTTGTCGTGAACCCTTAGTACGTTTGTGCGGTTGCAGATGAAGATTCTGCGTTAAACGAGGGCGCGTATTTCGTTCCAGAATGCATGTATGACTCACACATCTGAGGTATAAATACACACGCGAAAACCCCACACACGACACAACGACACCACCGTGGTTGAGCTCTGAAGTAAAGGGGTGTGTCCACGTCCTCTCCGGTCTTCTTCCTCATCACGGGTATCAGGAAAGCGTAATCGGGCCAGAGTTAATTCAGTGGCCCCGGCGTGGTTCAAGACCACATGCTGGGGCCCACAACAAAGGCAACCGCGTCTTTTGGGATTAAGCAGACGCGGTGGCCAGTCATGCAAGAATCTTGGTGACGATGATGAATCTGCTAGTTTCAACCACAAGGATTTCAGATGCGTGGATCTTCAGAGATGATTGGTCGGTATGAACAACTGGGTCAGTAATTTGTTGTGGCATCAGAGAGGCAATCAAGTTTATGCCAAGACAGTTTTTGATGTTAAATCATTGAAATAACCGACCTCCAATAGCCAACACCACTTCATCCTCCCTGATCGCTCTTCCAAAATGTCCTTCTTCATACAAGATCCTCAAATCGAACCACGTATCATGTCGAAGTTTTCTTGCCACTTCAAAAAGGACATGTTGATGGACATTAGCTCAAACACGCGACCCTTTCAAAAATTGAGCCAATCAAAAACCAGGAGAGACCATCCAATCGAATTGCGTACTGTCTGACCAATCTTCCTGGCCGTATTAAACAATACCGGGGTTCGTCTAATATCAAAGATTTGTTAACAATTGTTTTAGTTTAATTAAAACAGTATCCGTCGTCTTCGTGTTTGACTAGAATCTAACTAATCCTTCTCAACTTGGAGCCTACACTTGCGAGAAGCTCGATTTCGTCACTTGGAACCCTTCAAGAAAGTTCCATTTTTTTTTCTAGAATGTCAATGAAGACAATTCTTTCGACAGTTCACCGGTAACTCACCATAGTCTGGAAACACGAATGCAGTTGGACGATAAATGGCGGCTTTTGTTGCAAAGCCAGAACTCTCTTCTCCGTCATGATGCACTCTATGTCGTCCTCTTGGATGACAATGTCCTTTTTCAACACCTTGACGGCGTAGACGTCGTCGGTGTTTTTGTGCTCTGCCAGGAATACCTAGAAGAGGTCAAAAAACTCAACGTCCAAACTAGCTTCGTGTTTAGTGCCATCAAATGAGCATTTGAGAATCGGCTTGACAAATGCAAACTTTTAATGTGACGAAACAAAACCACAACTGGTAGCTACTCGGAGTGGCTGCCACACACGCGGAGGTGATTGGTGGCCCAGATAAGGGATGCTCTGTTTAACGCTTATCTGGGACAAACATCTGCTTCAGTCGTGTTCCAATGCGTTTAAACTAATGCCCCGTTTGCTCACCTTTGCAAAACTCCCCTTTCCGAGCACGCGCAGAAATCTGAAGTCTGTAATTCGGAGGGTGTCCTGCTTGCTCTGGACACGGTAATCGTTCTCCTCTGGCTTCGATACATTCGGACTCTGGAAAGGAATTTGGGAACAATCACATCTAGGATTGCGATTTTGATAAATGACAATCTTTTAATGAAGTGCTCCGGTATGACTTGAAAGTGCTTAATATTGTCACTCCGAAATCCATTCGCCTGTCTGAAGTTTTATTGTAACCTTCACTTTTTATAACGACGAAAAGTAGACATATTTCATTTACTCCAAGAAGCACCAACGTTTACATTATATCGATCGATTAAAGCTCACTTTATTTTGCCTAGGTTATTGATTTTCAACTTTTGACCACAGCTCAACATTGATTGGCTGATTGTAACCCATCGATCGATAAACTCGGTTTAGCCTCAATAAGAGGCCTGAGTTTTCAAAAAAGTGGCGCTTTCATAAACGAAACAGCTTCACCTGAAACTGGGCCAGGCCGTAATTCTCGTTTTGCTTAACCGACTGCGATAACATCAATGCCGCGAAACATAAAACCAGCCAATTGGTTCGGTTAAACAGTAGTAATCTAAAAGAGACTGTGCTTATCAGGTCAACGTGAGGTCACTTCCGAGAAAGATTTAGGTCTAGTTACGTGGTAAAACGGCTTGTGTCTAGGACAAGCTGTTTTACGTGGCCTGAAATGCTGAAATGATAATTGGTTAAATGATTTTAGCCCGAACACTCCTCATTTAACCGATTCAGTTAGCAAATTTACTTCGTTTTTACAAAAATTCAACTCCCAGAATAATGAACACTTCAAAGTGATATGAAAACGTGCCTGATTTCTAAAACCGCAATAACAAGTCACGTGCTTGCTACGAGCTAGAACGTGCTGTAAGCGCAAAGTATGCTGACAAAGGTCATGTGTTATTCAGGATTAAACATATGTCAGTGGGAAGAACAGCTGGGATTGAAGAATACCAAGTAAATCTGTTACAGGTTTGTTTTAATGAACCAAAAGCCTGGTAAATGAAGCTAAGGTAACACAGTTTGCCTTTACACATTCTAGAAACTTGAAATGTCTTGCGTAGGACGTGAGTGGCGGGATTTCCACTCAACACAACAAATCAATAATTGCAATTTGCCACTTCGCCTTATTAAAACAAACCATTACTGGTGATGAAAAGTTAATATTTTGCGAGAATTGCAACGGAAAACGATCAGAGCCGAATCATGGACTAAATATTCGATGAATGCACAAAAGGCTAGTAAAATGGCACCAGCTAGTTAAAGTGCATTCTTCGTAAAGCAAACTGCGCTGAATTCAAATTTCAAATGGATTCAAGCAGTGTGCCTTCATGTATTTTTTTTAAAAAAGCACCAAGTTCACAATTCTCCTGGTGTAGTTGTAATGTTTTTTACAACTTTCCTGTGTAGCCGACTCTCGGCTTATTAAATATTTATGCAACTGTACCTGAAGTGAAAGTTTTGCTGACTGTCGCGTCACCACATTCATTTCATATCTACCTACCACGGGCTATTGTGTAAGGCGTTGTAAGTTTTCAGTGCTACAAATCAAATTTGCCCATTTCAACTCCTTATCGATCACATCCGTTCGAAGCACTTCAGTAAAACAAAATAAAACGGAGGACACAAATATGGTCCAATAGTTTTGGGGCATTCTAAAATTGGACCAATGCGGTATCGCAGCCAAAATTTCCTCAATTCGGGTAAACCCACCATTAGCCTAACAGTCAGTCACACGCCATCAAAGAGATCGCTAATCGCCTGCGCAAGCATAGTTTGATACCACGCATTAGCCAGCGCTAGCTACAAAACGTTTTCTAGAATGCATTCTCCTCACGCATCTTCCTGTAAAAAAACAATTGGCTTTCCAATTTCATCCCTCGGCAGAGGATAATCCTGTAATTTACCGTTAACTTACGCAATTTTTCTTTAAATAAAAACACCTGAGCAGCATTTTCAAGGCCATAGTAGTTCAAGTAAAATTTTAGCGATCAATATTTTGGAGACGCTAGATGTGAGTCCTCTTACTTTACCAAGGATGATGGAATTCAGCAGTATACAGCAGTAATGATTTGAGCATGACCATCCCCTAGTGACAGGTTCTTCTTAATGTGAGATTTTGCGAGGCATCTATCTCTGTACAATCGAGATTGGACACTGATGGATACATAGCAATGCCTATTTCACACTAGGACTGTACCTACATCACACCAATGGTCACACCACTGTGTAACCACACATTCTAATCTAATCTAAATTGATTGTGTCAAGGTCATCGGAAGGAGTTTGTTTGCATGGTCAGTTCACCCTCTAAGAACATCTCCGAGACTCCAAACTTCAAACGCTCATCGATCGATACGGCGGATCAGCCTAGGAGCCGCTTCAGGGCTTCTGCGCATCTTGCATAGACATCAGACCCTCGCTCGAATTACCATTGGCGAAATGGAACTAGTTTTGACGTGCAGTCAAACCACCTTGACTTGGCTGGCAATGCAACAGCTGTGCTGGAAATCAGACACAGAGTGTGTCGTGGAAGATGCAACAGATGAAGAATATTCAATGCTAATCTTGTGTTCCGAATTGCTGACTAACAGAATGCGTTTATTGCCACCGCTAAATGGGAGTCAGTCAATCAACATGCGGCATTTAGGGTGCGGCAATGTTTATGTTTTGCAAAACATAAAAATAAACATTTTATTCCCAAAACTAACCATCTTGCAATTTCGATTTCGAAAAAAATTGGTCGTAAAGTCCTTTCTTTAAGGTTATTTGGTACTTAAATAGAGAAAAGGGACGACTAATCAAGGACGAATCTGATTGGTTGGTGACCGGCGGTTCATCTTACACCTGCGCCGACGTCATTCAAGGTCACTGAGATGCATGATGTACAACTGAGAATTTGTCTTGTTTTAAACAACCGGGTCATTGCCTAGAGTTTTGAAATTTGTAAAACGGAATAATTTTTTCATGTTATCACCAAAAAACCGGCAACGTGAATTTATTAGAGATTAATTACATGGAGTTGTTTTCAAAGAAGACACAGTAATTAACTTTCAGATCCAACTATTTGTTTAAATAAACACGAGATAGCGGCGCCAAATTCAAGGTTGCTTTTAATTACCCCTTAGCTGATCAACTGATTTGGGAAGCAAAACAACTAGAATATAATTTCCTTAGGGGCATTATTTTTGACAAACTTACATGGTCCCATCTTATTGGATAATTTACCACACCCACGACAAACTCCACTAACTGAATTAATCTTTTTAATCAAAAAATTCGTGGACCAAATGATGGATGGAATCCACGTCTTTTTGATTCCCGTCTATTGAATAAGATATTAATAACGTCAAGGATTCCGAAAAACGCGAGTTTGTTTTTATGACATATCGCTATAATGCTACACCAACAAGTTAAGTTTGTTTAAATTGACTAAATTGATCCGTGATTTGGCGGCTCGGATGTGCCTTTGTTCCTTGCGTGATTAAATAACGTGCCAGAGATTTCCGCAGGGCACGGACATTACTTTCATTCCGCTAATTAGCAAGATCTAGGGCCGTGCCTTCGGCCATTATCGAGAAAAATCTTTTAAATCCATAAATACTTGATTAAGTAAAACTATAGTTAGATATAGTAAAACCGAAGCTTAAAGAATGGTGTGCACGTGCGTTTGAAGAATAATTACTGGTCAGAACACACTCTGTGACTCAGTAAAACCCACCGCAAGTAGTTCATTGTGCCTGTTTTTAGTTGTAACGTAAACTTCGATACAACGGAGTGGCCACAATAACACCGAGATATCGCTACTTTGACGGTTATTTTAAAATCCCCCAAGAACACACAAAAACCGACTTTGAAAGCCTTAGGACAGTTGTTCCTAAACATGAATATTATAACATATTCGGGGCTTTCGAAGTTGTCACTTTGTTGCAAATATGTAAATTCAAGTAACCACAGTTAGTAAAATTAGGTTGCCTTCCAAGATAAATGCACCATTTAAACGAAACCTGTAGGCATACCATCTAATCAGGAGCCCACATTTACCAATAAACTGTTGTCTCAGTAAATTTAGGTAGATATCTCTCATTTGACAGTCAAATTGATAATTTATTTTCGAATCAACAAAGGAAATGCTACGCCAATTGAGTAACGACGACAAGGTGTGCAAGCAGAGCAGTCACAAGACATTTCCTCGTCCAATATTCCCAGCCAATCACAAGACTTCTTTGTTGCCACTGAAGCCCCACAAATGAAGGCGATCGGTTAGATTTGTTTACAATGTGCACAATAAAGGTAATTGCTTTTCCACAATGTCCTGACAACAGACAACAAGCATGGGATTTGCTATTGACCAAACAGCGTGTATATTTGGACGCTTCGCGTTAGAGATTTTGAGATTGGGGCGTGTCGATTGGGGCCTACTCACCTCATATTTGGCACGATGCATGTTTAGGAGGGCGTTGACTTTTCCATCGAGGCAGGGGATGGAATAGAACTCCCCTTCTTCTTTACTCAGCAGCTTGAACCAGCAGTCGACAGGCCGCTTCATGACCTCGGAGATTCCGAAGGAGAGGGCACCCATAAAGTCGTCGCGCGACGCACGATCCCAGTCCCATAGCTCAACCATCAGGCGCCTCGACTCGTCCTCGGGATTGACCTCACTTAAACAAACCAAGGTCAAGTAAAACACTGCTCAATTTTGCTCAACATTCCTGCCATCTCGTAACACAAGTTACTTTTTCCTTACCACCAACACTTACTCGAATTCGTCTAACAGGTTAGAATGAGGAACGCCCCAAATCCTTGCGCTAATGTCGTGAGTCAAACTTTGCGCCCTTACCCATCTTCAAGAAACACTGCATTTAAACAAATCCGAGACAATCACAGTGGAATTAATTGCTGTCGGCCTGTCGTCTTGCGTGCTCCCCTGAAAGCCACTCAGAAATTGTCCTCATTACCATGCAAATGTCAGGCGTCCATCAAAACCTGTTTTTAGCATTTAATGACAGTTAATTGCATGCAGGGTGTCCACAAATAACAACTTGTTCTTAAATTCCCCTTGAACAGCGATGGTCTGGGTGAAATTGCTGTTTTTTCTACTAATCGATCACAGCCAGCTCTGTCATCTCACGGTGCACTTTTTGAGTACTTTTATTAAACAAATTGTCAAATCTGCAAAATGGTTTGAGTCAAATTACCGCCTAACCTACTCTTTCAAACAAAGACTGTTTTTAGTACAAATGGGGATCAATTTCCAGACCACACAAACGACGAGAAGCCAATACTGGCTCAGTGGTTTACGCGAAGTACAGTGTACTGCTAACGCTCACTACGGCATTCCTCGTTTTCTAAGTGGAGGTTACCTTGGCGTGGAACAGCAGCGCCACTTCTAATCTGAAACAACACATCTTTGGATTTTAATTTTACAAAACTAAACCGACAGTAAGGTCAATAAACGCAAAATAATCAGGTAATTTGGCCAAGTCGAGTGGAGTTCTCCACCAGACACACACACACACCTAACGTTTGAGTTAAAGCGTAAGTGGTTAAGTTGACGCTTCTTAAGTCTGCGGATGCTGTCTTGTGTCGCGGTTTAGGCTGTGAGGCGCTTAACGTTTGATCCACCAGTTCACGTTGTGATTGGTTAAATGGGTATTGTGGGAAAACCAGCGATCGTGTGTGCGTGTGAATTTGTGTGTTGGGTGGGGGAGGAAGAGATTTGCTGGGTACTCACGAAACCCCAAGGCGATATTTACGCTAAGCTCAACCTAAGTCCACGAAAGTTGGCCAGGAGGTTGTGGCTCTGCTGATTAAAGCATCTTATGAATAAAGTTTGCTCTCAAACGGTCAAATTCTAGCCAAATGGCGAAACCTTTTACCACGACAACCAAATCTTGAGTGGGCTGACAGCAAATGCCTGCAGAAAATGCTGTTTGCCAAGCCTGCCAGCCCACCGAAATATCTGTTCGCTACTTGGTCAAGCCCCGTGTAGTGATGTCCGCTTCAAAAACCGCATTGCAATTGGTTTTTTTGCTTTGTGCTTCGGAAAGCAGAAATACACACGCTGCTGCCTGTTCGTTTTCACGTGCTTCCCTGTTAAGGAATGCGCAAAACGCCTTCATGCCTGCTCTGTACTTGGGGTGAGGCAGGGAAGCACTTTCACGAGGGTGATTTTATTGCTGTAGGCCGCAGCAAAAATGTCTCTGACTGGCCAAACACGAACCATGATCTTCACAACGAATGGGATGGTGTTTGGTGAGGTTCATTTAGTTGTGCTGAATAAAAAGCGTCTAAAGTGCACGTAGCGAAACACTTCCACAAAACCGATTGAACAGAAAGTTAAGAGAAATCTATAAATTTTACAAAAAATGCCATTGTGAACAATGAGGCAAGAGATTTGTCAACTTTTTTTGCTGAATTTTCACATTTTGAGGCAGTACAAGGTGCAACACACACTTCCTGTTTGTTGTCATACCTGGTACACAGTCGATGATGATGTCTTTTGGTAGAAAAGGCAACTGATAGCGTTTTATGCGACTCTACCGCAAATGCTAAACTGGAAACTTTACACCTATGAAGCTTGATTGAATTGGAAAAGGGCTTTGATGGATTATTAATCAAAGAAGGGGCGTGGAAAATAAACTTATTCTAATCCATACTAGTGTAAAAAAATAAACTGTGGGTGAATGGAAAGTGAATTTGGTAATCTTAAGGGTTGTCATCTCTGTAGTCTCGACATTTATAAGACATTACCAAAAATGTGAACAGGTCAATCTTGCTACGGCGCATGGTCGCTCGATTTATGACTAATTGGCTTGAGAACGCTTCTCCCTAACCACTATTTAAACGCACTTAAATTGAATTCATTGATTTTTAGTTATTATTATGGATTTATCAACCGCAGAGTGAACTTATAATGCTACCGCATCATTTTAAGCATAATATTTGATTCAAGAGCAGACAGCATGATCCACATAATAAAACCGGCTTCCTGTCAAACATCTTCTGCGACTTTTAAACTCACGTAGAGTTTCAAGCGTCGCTGAAAACCACAAATGCTCTGCACCATCAAACACATTATTAAGTTTTCTTGGTGGCAACTTATCTGCTGCTATCTTTATTTGCTAGTCACCGTGACCCGCTCTACTTTCGAAATTTAAGCAAATTAAATTATTGTAATTTTATAATTTCATCATTGAAATTATAAAAGCTACGTTTTATAGCACGCCGACGAAAATAACATAGCACATCTTAAAAAAAGCAATATAAAGTTACAAAAATCGCAAAAATAAATTAAGGCAAACAGTTTTTGACGTACATCAAGAAAGTTTCATTCCATCTGGGATTTAGAGATGCTTTGACAACTTTTGTCTTCAACTTTCGCGTTCTTTCGTTGTCGCCAGTTAACTTTAGCTTTACATAAGGGTCTGCTAGTCCATTGGGATCCATAGGAACGAGGTTTTTGGCTTCTTTTACTGAATGATTGCTAAAATAGTAAGATTAAGTACTGCGTACCTATGACGATTAAACGTTGCCTCTCGTAAGTAATCTTTAAGTAAATTCGTCCTCGTTTTTCCGTGTGATCAACACCACAAAGCCTCGGAACATACTTTTCACAGCGCCTGTGGACGTTCAGTTGACAAACTTTCTCAATAACTTGATGACATTTACCTTACCTTCGCATTGGATACCCTGATTGAATATGCCATACAAAAGGGTCCCACACTGATCACAAAATGTTGGCGACGTATATGTGTGTTTTTTGAAGCAGTGAGATTTTCGGTACTATGTACTGGTAAAAATTACAAAGCAAAATGCCACACATTCGTTTCGGGTCCTTTGTCGGAGCCTGGACAAGGGAAGACAACAAATTCAAAGCATCGCTTATGAACCGCTAGGCAGCACACTTTGCACTGAAAGCCCTGTCTTCCAACCCCCCTACAAATGAAATATTAACTACTTACTTACCAGATAAAATCAGTGCAGTGCCCACAAAATGTTGGCTGCTTGAAAAACCTGGCTAGAAATTTGTGGCCGTTCACATCATGCACGTTTCTTTCCCGAACAGCTCCTATCCTTTCAAATCTTTTTGGTCTCCCAATGAAATCAGCTTCTGATTCCCTCTCATTTTTACTCATTTTAATTTATTTGAATGCCCATTGTCCTAAAGGTCACCAGGTAAATTACAAGTCACTAATTTAAACTTTACTCTTTGTCATTGGAAGCTGGAGCCTGCCAATTGCCCGATTTTGCTTAACTCTTAAACATTGATTACACTTTTTTTTACAAATTTTTTTAAACAATTGGTGCATGCAAAAAAAGAACTTTATAAGCATTCCAAAATTGAACAGGCGATTACTGATCAAGCACTTCATCAGATTCTGATTAACTCTAACTGAATGACGCTTACGTGCAAAATTGTCCGTGACTTCATTGAAAATTATTTTTACGTAGTGTGTCAAGAGAAGTTTTGTTGAAAATTTTTGTCAATGGCTTTTTTGGCTTTGAGTGACATGATTAATTTATACCAAAAAAATTATTTGAATTTATTTCTCTTCACCAGTTTATATGGTGGTTATATAGCCTAGGTGTCTTTGAAATACACCACAATTTGAAGGGATTCCGTCACGTTTAGTGTCGCGCTAATGCGGTAGAGCGCAAACTTTGAAATATGTTTAATCTGATATTGCAGCAAAAAATGTTTCTTGTAGCGCCTTACTCATAGATGATGTTTACAGTAGCGCCTGTGAATGTGTTGGAGGAAATATAAATGTGTTGCAATGCAGATATGCTTCTAGTACAAAACCACATTAGACATACTGCTGTTTATCTACTTTCAACTTTGCAGTGTATGTCGATATTCATTAATTTTGAGGGGTGAATGAATCATGACGATTTGAGCCAATCAAGATAGCAAAACAAGATGGACAACGGGCTGTTGTCGCTGGAATGATTTAAAAAACAGTGTTACTCGTGAGGAGGGAGTTGTGACCTGTCGAAAATAAGGTGGTTGTAACACCGGTATGTAGCACAGCCATATTGGATAGCGGCACGGTCCACATAATCGTGTGTCTTTTTGTGGTAAAATGGACTAGGAGGCCGATCTGAAGTCTACTAGAGACACATAAATTAATTAGAAGCAACATGAAATCGGTGGCGCAGCCACTGGATTTAACTTTGGAGGAACGGTTCTGGCTTGTGTTGTGTCAACGAAGCCTGTCATTATGCGCGTCTCTGAATCAGCAGTATTTCTGAACCACCCATGTTAACCGAGTAATATTTCACTTGAGTGAATCGGGATAGACTCTTCCTAAGAGAGGCTGTAGTTTTAAAGTAGTGATAGTAAACGATGAATTATGGTAATGGGTCACTGAAGTCGTTTGAATGTTCTTAGAAAGCAGCAGCAGTTTGCTTCCGACATTAATGGTTCCTGTTTATGTGCGTTCTTGAGAGCGGTTATGAGACTGGTGGTGTAGCTACTTTTGTTTTGCGAATACCTACCCCAATTTGACAGTGTGCTGCTCAAATCCACTGTGAAGAGTGGGAACGCTTGGCGTCCGATCGATTCGTTCGCAACAGTATGACAATATGGATTCACAATGAGTAAGAGGTCTTAAACAAATCTATGCGAGGTGTGCCCGGATTACTTGATGTGAAACCTGGCTTAGCCACTATCCTATGGTTCACTTTTGCTAGCTCTCATATACGTGACAAGAACATTGATTGAACGAATGATTCTGAATGAATGGGAACAAACGGGTTTTCCCTGGAACCAGCATTGATCCCCGAGTTTAAAAAGCGCCTTCTCTGGCAAAATAGTTTACAAAACTTCCACCACGGTTTGATTTCACCTACGTTCGAGCACGTGAACGAGAAGGACGGTAGTAAGTCAGCCGGTCGTATAAATATTCCCTACTTTAGATTCTCGAAATACGATATACAAGTCAATAATCGCTAAAAATGTGGGGTGAATGGGTCAGGAATGAAAGGGTGTTTCGGAAGGCCTTCAGGAAGGAGGCAAGACAAAAATTGATACGTCAGTATAGCCGTGACACCGGAAATCTTCGGGCATTCACAGATGCCCGGAGGCCATCCGAACACCGGTGTGGCGTGGACCGCACCACCATGGTGTCGAAGGTGGCAGGCGTTCGGGTTGCCGAGGAAGGATGTGACTCCGGTAAAGGGGAGCAAGGGGTTCTCGCGAAAGAGGCAGTAGTTTCGATTCCTAGGCCGAGAGAGCCACTCCACAGACCTGAAGATCACAGCGTCTACCTCGTAGTCACTTGGCTTCAGGCGCGTATGTGGACCGCCGTTGCCTGGGTCACGAGAAAGCATCTGCGTCTGTGAGTTGTAGTAGCCACAGAACCCCACAACTGGGTGAATTAAGATCAGTTTTGACTAAAGCAAAACAAGGTCATTTAATAGTTGACTGGAGTGAGTCAGTAAAGCACAATATCTAGAACCATCACCAGATTGCAGGGTTGCTACAGAAGCAGCCTTCTGGCTATGTGGCAGATGGACGCATTGGTAAATGGATTTGCACTTAAGCATACGACTGTGATATTCAAACAATGCTATTTGCCATCAAAATCTCAAACTGACTGGATTAACAAGAATTGCGTCATTTGGCAGAATTTTTTTGTTGAACGATTTGGATTAACGTCGGTGTATTTCGGTACCATGTCGCAATCCAACGACCCGAGGACGCTGAATGCGTGGATCATAGCTCCAACAATTCAGTAGCAATTCATAGTCGCTTGTTCCGACAGATGGATCCCCAACTGACAGACGTTCACGAGCGTGCACACGATGGCCCGCGAACCTGGAATCGTTGAGTTGCGTCGAGTTTGTGGTGAATCGTGTTTATTCGCACCCCTTAATCCGGTCGCTCCACTTCCGACATAGGGTCCCCCTTTTCACAGCATGTCGCCAGCCGCGCGGACCCTCAACTACCCCCTCATTCGCACGAATATTTTTCTTGAATTATCCTGAAACCTAGGTCTCGATGTTAGCTCATCTATGACTCACACATCTGAGGTATAAATACACACGCGCAAACCCCACACACGACACAACGAAACCACCGTGGTTGAGCCCTGAAGTAAACGATTGTGTCAACGTCCTCTCCAGTCTTTTTCTTCATCGCGGGTATCGGGAAGCGTAATCGGGCCAGGGTTAATTCAGTGGCCCCGGCGTGGTTCAAGACCACATGCTAAGGCCCACAACAAATTGACCTGTTTTCAATTAGGGTTCCTTCCTTAAGCCATAGATACAATTTTGGTGCATACTTCCAGACAGTAGTTACCAAATCAGTCACTAAATGAATCCGAGGACCCGCTAGTTACTGCTGACACGTGTTCCAGCGGTAACTGCTCGTTCCAGAAACAAACTAGTTCTCAACATCGACATTACTTTAAATCCGTCTGCATCCCTCTAGCAGAAAAACCTGTACCCCTTTCTTAACAACCGAACGGACTAGCAGTCTTCCTCGTTGCACCCCCATACTACTTTGTTCTGCCCGTGTACACCGACCAATAACAACAACACACAACCCGTAGGTGTTAGCAACCTTCATTGGCCACACACAACTTCGAACACACGTACACGACAAAACGATAAGGTTGAGCAATCTGATTGGAGGTTGAGGCTGTTGAATTAAAATCTGGCCCTTTTACACTACCCCCCTAATCGAGATGACAAAGAAGATAAGAGAGGACGTAGACACAACCATTTATTCGAGAACTTGACCAGACCGTTGTCGGCGTATCGTGTGTGGAGTTTAGGTGAGTGCTTTCATAGCTCAAATTTATGAAACACCGTGAGTCATAGATGTGCCAAAGTCGAGACCCAAGTGAATGTTATCACACGTCGCGATGATCCAAGGTAAATATTTGTGCAAATGAGGTGTCACTTAAGATTCCTTGCGGATGATTTTATGCCGTGAAAAGTAGGGGGGACAGTGTGTCAGAGAATGGAGCAGCCGGATTAACGAGCGTGGGTCAATGAGATCCACAACGGTTTCTCCTCCCCCGATCTTAGCGAAAAGATCTGTCACGTCTTTTCTACCACTGAGATTTCTGCTTCGAATGCTGTAGGTTTTAGTGCGATTGTGATGTGGTCGTAGAAGAGGGTTGCACTGGAAATGCTTGGAACCTTAATGGGAGCTGTAACATTAGTAGAGTCAAGACCTAAAGCGCGCCACGCGCGATTGACGGCATCATATCTGTCCAGTGGTTCTCGTTCCAACGCGAAAAAATTTCCACTCAGTCGCGGCAAGTATTGTGGAGGCCAGAATCGGTAATACGGATGTTGTGGCACCATCAAACACGAAACACTCAACGAATGATTAAGCCAGAAAGACAACCGCTTACCCGAGAACTCGGCCAAGCCAATTATCGGTGTATCATGTGTTAAGGTTGGGCATGTGTATTTACAGCTCAGATTTGTGAAACAGCGTGAGTGATAGATTTGCCAGCATCGAGATCCAGGTGAATGATGTGTTAAGTTTTTCCACGGTATGTTGCTGCAAATTCCCGAGCTAGTAGTGGGAACCTCTTGTCTGGCACGTCGAAAACTTCCCAGAATAGGAGAAGACTATAGTTTGTGCGAAAGGTTTTACAGTATGGACCGAAAGGCGTCGGGTACGAAATGGTGCCAAAGCGTAAGTCGGTGCAGAAGTTCGATCGATGCCTAGATGTGCCTGGGCTTTGGTCTTTGCTCTTCGTAGAGGCGAGAGTGTCGCCAGTGGCTGCTGGACAGAGATGATTGGCAGTATCCGTCCTCGTGTCCGATGGCTTCGCATCGTTGGCGCCGATGCTGCTTGAATGGGCAGGACCTTACAAAGTGCCACGCCCTGCAATGCCAACACGTCGAAGCAGCAGGAGGAGGGGTGTCCTCTTCTCTTCCTCGATGATTCGGGCCGATCTGTCTCTCGTTCAGCTGTGACTGCTGACGGGTGGGAAAGTCAGAAGTGGCGGAAGCTTGGGTGAAACGCTGAACCGCATTGACCTAGACACCGCTGCAGCCCCTTGCTTCCACCATGCTGGACGCTGCTCCAGTGAAGGTATTCATCTCGCAAATCGCTTTAGGAGTCACAGCGGGGCTCTGCTCGAGGAGGTGGAACAGCCCCATTCTAAGATCTTCATACCTAGCCATTTGGAGGCTGCGAACGAGAACTAAATTTTTAACCTGGTCATCGATCATTGATTTGGAATGGCCATTCTCGCATTCTCGGTTGACCACCGCCAAATGGTCTAGGAAGGCGCCGAACTCCCCTATCGAGAGCTTGAGACACTTGTACCGGGCACTGAACAAGGAGCAGTGTTCACCAAACATCCGCTTGAGATTTTAAACGGTCTCTCCCCAAATGTAAAGTCGAGCGAGAATTTTGGAAGAATCGTGTCGCAGTACCTCTCCAGTTCAGCCGAACTCAGTGTGCAGATAAGGAGCCCGACCTTCCACGCGTCGTCTTGTGAAGCTAGGTCCACCCGCATCAGTTCTTCGTAACGCTGATACAAGGACTCGAAAGTTAGTCCATTTTCCGAATCAGCGGCAAACTCTGAGACACTGATGGTTAGGCCATCAATTTACGGCGTACTGACGGAACACTGTTGATCTGCCAGCATCGACGCCAGTCTCTCGAGTGACTTTTCCATCCCCTTATCCTCCATCTCGCCTGAGTCACCAATTCTCACGTTTTTCCCCGTATGCTGCTGCAAATCCTGGAGCAAACCGTTGGCATCCCTTGGCTAGCACGTCGAAGGCTCTCCCAAAATAACAGAAGACTATAGCTGGTGTGGAAGGTTATGCTGTTCGAGGCAGCTGTCTGTGGCGGAAGTTCCATCGATGCTTACATGTGCCTGCTTACAGAGATCTCCACAATCATCGATAGCTGTGTTTGGGAATGTTGACATGCCCCAACATATTATCACACATCACGATAATCCTGGAAAATACTTCACACCGATAAGGTGCAAGTTGAGGCTGCGCTCGGCTGACGGCTTGCGACCGGGTTAACGAACGTGAATCATCGGGTCTCATAGCTGTTCTTAATGAGTATCTGTGTTGTCCAATCGGATCAAACCGATGCGGTGGCACCGGTGTGGTTCAGAACCGCATCCCCAGACACACAACAGGAGTAACTTTGAAGCCGAGGTAATGAAAGTGCAGTGCCAATTACGTGAACGGCAGTAAAGAACCACAGATAACTCCAAATTGCACACACCCAAAACGTACCCTCGTGGGGCATGGAGCGAAGGTGGTCCAGACGTCGACGAAGCTGCACGGAATTCCAACCTCCTCTTCCAATTCTCGCAACGCGGCGGCAATTGGTGTCTCGCCAGGATCCATTCTTCCACCGGGAAAGCTAAAAAGCACCACCAAACACACCTTCGGAATCACATGTAGACGGAGGCGATGTGCTTCTGCCCTCTCGCCAACATCACAGTTGAAGTACAAAACAAACTGACGGATTTACCTGACATCACCGGGAGAATGACGAACACGCATGGTGCGCTTCGTGTAGAGGATGGCGGGTTCGTTGTCATAATAACAAAGTGGGATGATGACAGACGATTCTACGAACTTCTTCGGCTTGGGTCTTAGTGGCGTCCCTTGCTTTAACAACGCAATGCAGCGCTGTCTGTTGGCTGCGCAAAAGAGATCTGTCAACGATGACATGCGCGAGTCTCTAGTTCTACAACATACAAAATTTGTCGACTGACTTCGACATGTCAACGCAATAATCATGCCATTTCCGGAAGTACATTATCTAACTGCTTCAAAATGCACTTTCCACGTCCAATAACACCAAAAATTAAACTGATCGTTTATCCTAAAGCGAGTGGTAAACTTTAAACTTGGCGATGCAAAATAAAAATTCACAAACTCACATGCTGTCCGCTGCACAGTCCAAGTAGCCGCTTTGTAATTGTTCGCAAATTTTTCAGTCATTGGTGGAGAGGGCGCAGTAGCACACGCCGCTAGACCACGCTGGCGTCATCACGTGATCGAGCGAGTGACTTCTGGATTCGTGGGAGATGGCGATTGGCCAGAGCGCCAGGACCGAAGTAACCAATCATCGCACTAGTTACTCTGCTTTCTTGTCGAGGCAGTGAAGGAGCCAATCAGAAATGCCGACGAGGCTATTTAAATGAGCGGAGGCTCAGAACTTTGGACGTGGTGTTCTGGCGTTGTTTGTTGGACGTGTTCTGTCGGACGTCGTGCCCAATTTGCTTTGCGAGGAACCAGTACAGCGCCTTCGAAGGGGTTTCGAAAACTGCTCTCACTAGACGCGCCTCCTGTGATAGCCCGGTAAGCAGAATTTTCGGATTCATTGATGCGGTTTGCGGGGTTAGTCACATGAGGTCGTGCAGCAGGAACCGTCAGCAAATCTGTATCGGGCACTCCACAAAACAAAGTGAGTTTCAGCGAGAAAATATCTACGCTCTCAATCACGAAGCGTATTGTGGAGGCCAGAGGCGGCAATACGGGTGTGGCGGCATGATGTGACATGAACGTCCAACGAAGGATTGAGACAGCAGAATGAGAGAGAGACGATCGTTTATTCGAGAACTCGACCAAGCCGTCGTCAGTGTCGTTTATGGAGTTTGGGCTTGGCTATAGCAGCATGAGTCATAGGTGTGCCGACAACGAGACCCAGGCGACTGGTATCACACGTGGTGATTCCACGCGGCTGACGGCATGCTGCGAAAAAGGGGGAGACAGTGTGTCAGAATCCTGGGGCCTGATTAACCAGCGTGAGTCAACGAGACTCACAATAATTCCTCCTCCCCCGCCCCCAAACCAAAGGATTTGTCAAGGCTTTTCATCCAATGAGACTTCTGGAGGTTCAGGTTGGCGTTGAGGGCATAACACGTGCCAGTGAAGATTGGTCCGCGGAAGGAAACATAGCATTACATTTGGCTGCGGAAGTGAATTTCTCTGCTGCAGGCACTGATTGCCGTTTCAGAGGTGACCCTGAGTGGAGGACTTCCGATGCAGCGCCATTGGATTTCCGAGATGATGTTAACGTCCGAGGCTGTGTCCAGCTGCAGACGAACTGGATGGCTATTGATTAAGACGGTTGTATGCATCATCTGCTGCTGTGAAGTGTCTTCGGAGGTGACCCGTAGACTGAGAGATGCTATGGTGGTGCTGGCTGGTTTGGCTTTTAATCTTTCCTTTGTGTGGAGTGGGGGTGCCGTCCACTCCTGTTAGACGGGGATGATTGGCAGTATCCGTCCTTGTGGCCCTTAGCTTTGCATCGATGCCGCTTGTAAGCGCAGAACTTGACATAATGCCAGGCTCCACAGTGCCAACACGCGGAAGGAGGAGTGTCCCTTGATCTCCTTCGACGATTTGTGTCGGCTGATTCTCCGTTCGATTTAGGCTGACGACGGCTGGGAGGAATAGAAGTGGGAGGTGGTTTTTGGATACGTTGGACTGTATTGACTTCGGGAGCACTGCGGCTCCCAGCTTGAGCCATTCTGGAGTCATGCAGCACGCTGCTCCAGTGTAGGTATTCATAGCAGATATTGTCCGGCGTCACAGAGGGATTTCGGTCAATCAGGTGTGGCAGCCGCGTTCGCAGATCCGTGTATTTAGGGATTTGAAGGCTGCATGTGAGAATGGGAGTTTTGAGCTGGTCATCAGTCATTGATATGAATTGACGTCTCTCGCACTCTCGATTGACCTCTGCTAGATGATCAAGGAAGTCGTCAAACTCTCCTATTGCAAGTGTGGGGCATTGGTACCGGGTACTGAATAAGGAGGTGCGTTCTCCAAACATGCTCTTGAGATTTTGAACGGTTTCTCCAAAAGTGAAGTCTAGCGAGGACTTGGGAAGGATCATGTCCGCGCATCTCTTCAGTTCTGCTGTACCCAGTTTCTGGTTTTTGGAGACGTGAAGGAACGGGAATAGTTAAGGAAGCCCAGATCCACAATCTCGTCTGTCTCCTCACCAATAAATGTTTGTACTTTGCTATCAGACTTTGTGGTGTGTTCCAGTAATTTAACGTGTATAGGTTGTAGCTGATTATGTTACTGGTGTCTGGTGTGATGAATCGTGGACGTAACATCTTCAAGGTGTACCGACGAAAGTTGTTCCGTAGTTACTAATAATTACACTTTATCGTTGGTTTCGTATCACGCTAAGGATGATAGATTTGGCCGTTAGGGTAGAGTGTGGAAGGATGCTTCCAATCATCGAGTTTTGGAGGCAGTCTGGGTACTCATATGCGTTGCAGTTGCTTCTAAGTGCACGTTTGCAGATCGTAAAGAATTCAAGCTGACTGATTCCATGTCAGAGTTACCAGGCTGTGCTTTTTCAGTTGGAGGTGGTCTTGGGACTCATGAGAGGTTGCCTTGCGTGTTTGTGAGGTTGCAATTACTGCTGTCATCACATAGAAGTACGTGGTGTGTCTGTCGATGCTGAAGTTCAGTTTGATCAGCTATCACACCAAGGAGGGAATGCGACTCCGTGTGCTTCTGGCTGTTAATCAGTCGCAAACAACTTGCGCAACAGTCACGGTAACATAGGGTTGTGTGTGAATAACAGCGCGTTGTTGCATCGCAGTAATCTTTCACGCACAGAAGGATAAATCGACAACTTGCTGCCTCACTTTCTAGCCATCTTATCAATCTTGAAGATACGTATCTTCAAGCGCCCCTTTACGCGTGCACCTACTGCCACTGTGGTAGCCCTTATCACTCAGATCCTGGTTCGTGTATCGTGATCCTCCTGTGCGCGTTTGCGACCTGGATAAGCTGCAACTAGTCGAACAGAAGGTTGCTAAGTAACCTATCCGTCTCTGTGGTGTTCCCAACCATACCACGTGTTTCATGCTGCTCAACTCAACTCATTACTGAAAGTCTTGATCAGGATATTTGGAGGAGGTTCTCACACACTACGCATCGATTTATCTAGGGAATCCAGTTAAATCAAGACCACTAACTTGTAGGTCGTCGTATGCTTAGACACGCCGTCGTCCCTAACGGTAATGCGTTTGCATTATCACTCCCCCCAGTACTCATCTGGTCTCTCCGCTATCTGCACTTCTATAAATTAACCCAGACTGGATTTATCAACAAACCCCACTGATTACACACTACCTGTTCTGCACTGTGGCGCTACACACGACTACTAGGTTGATCCGTCTGATAAACGGTTATCTATCCGCCATGTCTGGTTTTCATTGTCCTGCCGGGTCAACACAGCAAGTAGGTCCCGATGTGGTCCACACAGCACGCCAGAATCTTCAACACCATTAGCAACCATGAATACATTAGAACATTAATCTTTCTGAACAATATGCTAGTGTAACTGCAGTGCAGGCATGATGTCATGAAGGAACGTTTAGCCGTAGACAACTTGCGCAACGTGTCGGAATCTTCAACACACTCACCCAGTCTCTTCGGACTGTCTCCTTTTAACTATCTTTGTATTAATTTGGTGCACAGGTAGATACTTGGTACCAATTTTAACGGAGGTCAAATTCACAAATAAGTCCCGTTGAAAATGGTCGTTTTCTGGCCAGATAATAACCTCTGTTTTGGGACAAAAATACGTCCATCACAGTGAATGAAAATAGGAGGGGCAGATTGTGGATGTTTTTTTACGAATTAGCCCTCATGTACTATGAGAAGATAAATTCACCACTACATTTAAGCAGCCAGCCTTTGATTCAACAGAGCTATGACTTGGAAAACTGCAAATCAGTTGAATATGTTCTCAACGTTTTACAGATTTCGTACAACCAAGCACTATAATTCAATAGCAGTGACATCTCCTGTGCGTCGATGCACACGTAAAACGCTTAAATAATCAGGGTTTCTAAAATGGTGCGCCTCGTTTATAACCTTTGCCAATACAGCCGCACATAAAATGCTCTTACAAACGTGCCTCAGACAAGAAGGGTCACTCTTAATAAAGGCATGTGACATAGCACCTTGAAGTTGAGTATTCCGAAGAATATCCACGCTAACTGCAAAGTGATTCAAATGACAGATTCCGGATTATTTTGACCTTGGAATCAGATACTGTTAATCGCCACACTCAAATGTCCGACAATACTAGCATTCTCTAGTAAATCATCTTGATGAACGACGTTCATCAGATCTAATGTATGACTGAACATTGTAAGGAACATTGCTGATGCAGCTGACGGTGTTTGTGAAATGGGATCTGCCAGTAATGGTGACATTAACAGTTGAACATTCGTTGCCTTTGATCTTCTCTTTAATCTCTGCCTGCTTGATGCTGGACCGGACGAAATCTGTTGCAATCAATCAGCTTGCGCCTCGTGGATGCGATGACCACATCAGTGCCTTCAACACATCAAACAGCATAGTGTGATCTGTGGTATTTATGGGAGGAGCTCGTTCGACGTTAACGACTAAAAAATAAGGGCCGAACTCTCAAAAAACGTTATCCTGTGCAGACTGATCAAGTAAATTGACCGACATAACCCGAATGCCTACGGATCCAAATAATCCAATAATTTCCCGGAGATGTACACTAAAATTGATAATATGGATTTTGCTTTACATGAACATTAGTTATGCGAATCTCACTACTGCTAGTAATTAAACTCAAAAAGCCTTGTCTGACATTCAAAGTTAACTGAGAAAAAGTAGGGGCTTCGTTCACATGGGCGGTTGAACCGCGGCCGCCCCTGTTAATAACGTGAGTCTTGCACTCTTTTAAAGTCTTTCTTGTATAAAGTGATAATACTTATTGTACTTGTACTCTTTTAATTTGGCATCGTCCTTTGTAAATGATCAGGTCCAGCATGTAAGTTCACACTGTGTGCAACATGTGAAAGTAAGCGAAGTCCATTTTTTAAACAGCGAAAAAGAAATTGGAATAAAATGCATTCGATGTTATGCGTTTACGAAGGTGCACTAAATATTTGCCGTGTGTTGATTATAACACTGTACACTACAAATTCCTGTGCTCTTAGATAAAAAACTAAGTCCTTTTCAAACGTTTTGGTCAAAGTAACACAAACTTGACGCTGGATAGTACTACATAAACTGAGTAGCAGATATTTTTGCTATGTTGGTGGGTAGCTGATACTAAATCGGGAAAACAAACGCCTTCACATTTATTAAATAACGCTTAATGAGCATTAAGCTATTGGTTTTTAGATCACTGAGCTTGTGGTAGCCCTAACACAAGGCCTATGGCAATATTCCCTCAGAGGTGGACTCTTCCCACATAACCTAGGATAATGCGATGAATTTACAATTTAACGATTGCAAAAGGCCTTGGAGATCATGGTAAGCTAACAAGTTGTTTGATAATCTGAGTTACGATCTGCAATGATGCAGAAAATCAACGAATTGCATTCATCATCCAAAGCCTTCTTTTCCCTGTAAGGGCATTGAACAATGATAAAGGCGAAAAGTTGAGTTATCTTGAATTTGAATATAAGTCGTTTTGTTAGTTTTTTCAGAGAACCCAGGTAAATTATTTACCATCAGTTTCAATCTGTGCTTTCCTGTGGCGCATTAGTTAAAATCCTAGTGGTGATTTTCTCGTTTTTTGGTGCGACCTGTCATTGACTTGATTCCAACAGTCAAAATCTATATCGCATGCTAAAGTTTATTAACTGACTGCCTAGGCAGCTCCTCTACATTTATGTTTAAAGTTTGTGCACATACACGATCGCTTTAGTCTTCTTTCACTGCCATAAGGCACAACACTCTCTTGTGTGTTGCTCTCTTTGTATTCATTTGTGATAGAATCTGCAAATTATTTACTTCACCACGAGGTATATGACATGATATGAGTTTTGTCTAGCACATATTTCTCGTCTTTATTCTTCTTGACCTTGGCCTAAACCTAGTTCCTAGCACTCTTTTTTCACTTGTAATTTGCTTAGACTCCTGTTGTGTTGATCCCATTGTAATGATATTTTTGTTCACTCTAGCACTTTTCTGATCGTCACATACCAAAAATGACTTGAAAAAAGCATGTCATTAACTTTGTGTAGTCTATTGAGTGGATTGTTATTCATTTTAGCTCATCTAGTACGTCATTAAAATGTCAAGACAACCAGAACGTCCTAAAAGGTCATGTCACCTCACTTGTTGTTATCATCGTATTTAAATCGAAACTGAGGAAGTCTCACAACTGTAGCTTCGTCTAGGTGATATATCGTTCGTGATTTTTTTAAAGTTTAGTGTGGCTGGTTTTTGCATTTACTTCCGTTGTTATCTTTTTGATTTAGACATGCAACAGCTAACACTGCTACGACCAGGTAGGTTTTCAAATACTTCATTTGGGCCTCAGGAATTTTGAGGACATGCGCGCGAGGATTCGCAGTCAAAAAGAAGCCCAACTATGAAGACCAGCCTCAGAAGATCAATAAGCCCGTTCTCGTGAAAACGCTCAGGGGATTTCAGTTCGCAGATGGGGACCAAGTTTACAAAGGGGACATCCTCGTTCGACAGGTAAATCATCTTCGTCTCATACATTCGAAATTTTAATAGGTTGGTCATTTGGTTGTTGGTGGAATGAAGTTTTGGTTAGAAGGTTGAGTTGTTACTTCCCTGGTGCAAGTTAATCTGAAGGCACAAGTTGCACTGCGTCATCTGTCACAAAACATGAAAAGCCACTGGCAATGCTTGACCTTGCAAAACTGCAACGATTTCTACCATTTTCAGATGGGCATGGAGTTCTACCCTGGTGAAAATGTAAAATTGAACAGAGACACATGGGACCTTGTTGCTCTGCGCAACGGCCGTTTTACAATTACCACGGAAACTCTCTCGCCCTATCCCGACAGTCCACTCTACCCGGTTGTGAAGGAACAAGAACGCGAGCTTAGAAGACCCTTTGTGCATGTTATAGCTCCGCCTCTCACTCCAGTTTTTCGATTGAAACGCTCTCTGTAGTTCTTGTAAATATATCCGCGTCAGTAATCGAAATGCTTCGTCATCGTTAGTTCCTCACTCCCACTCCCTTTTCTGGTTGGTTGGACATCATTGTTTTGGGGGCATTTCAGTGGAACTTGACGTTTTATCCATTTATTTGTACACTGGTGTCGCTTTAGAATAAATCACAAAGAATCACAAGCTTCTCAGTGCAGCCCGTGGTGGTCATTAGGCCGGTTTTCAGTCGTATCACACAGCTGTTGTACTTCCTCGAGAACACGTCGCAATCCCATTTCCTAGATCGAGGTCAATCCGTCGGTGATGCCACACTTACGCGTAGGACAACGGTTCTCCGTCGTTCGTGAAACCACCGTCAGCGTACCTCGTTAGCAGGTAGATGGCTTCATTTCCAACAACCGATTTCAATGCATTCTATCACTGTGTTACGCAGCGCCTACCTACGTTCTCATCTTCGCCTTTTGGGTAAAACATTTTTGTGTTTAGTGACGCGCAAAGCGCCTGACCTTCGTCGTAGGTCATCTTAGCGGAACTCTTGAAGTAGCAAGCGCCAACGCAAATTACCTCTGGTAGGTGCGACGTGGGTAAATATTTGACCTTACCTCCCCGATCCGTGCGTCGTGAGGAGGGTGTTGTGAAACCCTTCCACATTGACGAGCAATGCCTCGTCATTCGAACTAGTGTGAACAAATTCAAGAATGCCAGCAATTTAACGATGATCATGGAGCGCGCGATTTGGCGTAAATGCCGACGATTGATTTGCCGAATTTAAAAGTTCGCAGTGGTCAGCTGCTATCGATTTTCCGGCCTTCTGCTATTGGCTACTTAGTGTGTTTTAATTGACTGCTGAGTGAGAAATACCCAACCAAAAAGTCCCATGTTTTGCTTTTATCGATTTCTGATTTGCCAAAAGACAGAATATATCATACTGCATAAACCAAAAATCGGTCAACAAGTGTGCCGTTTTTTGATTGGTTCAAGGAATTTCATCTAGAGAAGTATTTCAAATGTTACAATATATTTCAATATGCTTTTTAATAATACTTAAGAAATGTTATTGTCACTGGCGTTTCTTCAAATTTCTTTTTCCTGCCAACGATATGGTCCTTAATAAAAACAAGATGCTGCTAGTATTTGTAAGTAGCAATTTAATGCTACATTCGAAAAAGGGGGAATGTAGTATCAACAAACTAAGATTTGCGCCTTAATATACGCTATTAATAACCTAAATTTTCCAGAAATTTGGTCCAAAAAGGGCAGTTTGTCCAGGGTTAGTCTCGAGGCACTTGAAAATGACTTTGAACAATTTGTGGACGTCTGTTTCTGTGATGTTGGATTGAAAACAGGCCGTGGTATTTAGCGGCGAAAAGTAGCACCTAGCAAGTGATTGCCGTGTCCTTGTGGTCATTATCACAGCTGTTTCGTCTGCATAAAACCCACTGCATACCCTCTGCGGTCAGTGGTTTAAAGTGCAATGAAACAAAGATGTACTTTACTCGCTATGACAGTAGAGTTTCTTAACGCCTTAATTAAGGTGAATTCGCACGCGAAAATGAGAGAACAAAAACAGGGGCATGTTGCGTTAAGACAGAATGTAATGAACTTTATAAGTGCACGACAGGGACTGCTTAAAGTACAAAATGCAACAGGCAAAGAAGCGATTCTCTTTGCTCTTGCACGATCT
>UXSR01000230.1:0-54381 GCA_900604375.1 Mesocestoides corti
GCCATTGGATCGCAGAGAGACACGGGATTGGCTGAGACCAGGTGGCCCAACATGTCTGCGCCCTAATCCGACGCCACACCACACCACAGCTCATTACACGAAAAAAACTCAGAAGTCCCACCTCTGAGCATTGCTTAGTGGTTGACATGGACATTGAAACGTTGCCCTATCGTGGGTTCTTTTCTAGTAACAGGTCAACAGACATTGTTTCTAAAATCGTCCTCAATATTTTTCTGTTCGTCGGTATTGTGATATGCGTTGCATGGTTAAACAGCCTTAAGGTTAGTACTGTCCACATTATCTCACGGTATAGATTCGTTCACGCTGTAAGCAACCTTTCAAAACTCTCAGCGTGTCCAGTTCAAGTGAATTACTTTTGCGCAATTCTATTGGAAAACTTGCTTCACTGCATAACGAACCTTTGGAGGATGCCAACTTTGTTTCCTCTATTGACTCTCGTCTAGTTGTAATTGTTTCCAAGTGGATGATCATCGAACATTTACGAGATAAATTGGAGCTCCAAAAATATTTTTCAAGATGCCCTGGTAAGTTCTCTCACCTTTGATCCTACCAACCTATTAATCGGTGTATTATTTTGCGTCTTCGTTTAGGGCTGCAATATCATGGTTTACTGCGATCAGTTTGCTGTTCAATTGGTAGTTTTGTTTTATGGAGGTCTTGTTTAATTTAAAGGCTATCTTGTGTCATTATCGTGAGGAGGTAGAGATTTTCCAAGAATCATCTCGGACCTACTTACCCTGTAAAGCACTTTCGAGATTCCGTTTAAATGTCGTATGAAGTTCAAAGCGGTTTTAGTGCGTTACATATGTCGGAGTTCGTATGAGTGTTCTGTGGTTCATTCTATTAACTCGAATTGCACCGAAGTTCTATAACGTCCATTGCGTGTTCCGTTTTCAACCGTTTGCGTAGTTTCCTGTACTCGCCGAAATTTCCCTCAATTTTGGTACTTGCAGGTCCATAGTGGTGGTATCGTTTTTTGTGCACTTGCATACAAGAATAGCCGATTTCTTGATAGGCATGTTGATGGTAGTTCAGATCGTGCTTTAACATTCCCTGTGTTAGGTTATAATTTATTTTTGCCAGAAATACACTGAAAACTCTTTTCAGCTTCTGTCTCATCTCAGTGGCGGGGCTTGGTCTTCTCTGATTATTTCACAAGGGATTACTCGAAGCTTGATGACCTATTCGAATTCACCTTGCAGAGCCTTCCTGCAAACTTTTTTATGGAGGCTTCTCGCCTTGGTCTCCGGAGTTACTTTGCCTCTAGTCCATGGGAAGTCACCCTCAAATACGATATCGTCCGTCAAATAGTGTCATGGGTACTGTTTGAGACAATCATTGCTTCCTCATCGTCGCCCTATTTGCCCGGGGACATCCGACATGATATTCTCGGTAGACTGGACGAGTTGTCCCAAGGTATCATGCAATTGCATAGCACCGGTAAACTCCAGAAGGGAGGATTCATTTGTCGAAATCCACATGAATTTGCTCAGGCAGTTGACAAGTTGCTGGAACCGCTCCTTTTGTTTGAATTGGAACGGGTTGTGAAGAAACCGGAAACATTGTTATCACATCTCTTATTGACAAGAAAGACTTTGAGTGCAAATTTGTTGAATCGACATGACGCCGAGGAGTTAGCACCTCTGACTACGAAAAATTTGAGCCATTTTCTCTTTGAGGTGCTGTTTATTGGTCAGTACGCATTGACACCGTGCCTTCGAACTATCCTGGCTGCACTGACTTTGCGTTCCGAGTGGAGAAAGCAATTAGTAGCAGAGATATCCGACCACTTGAGAAACTGTTCCCACAAGTGCAGGAGGCATTCGTCTGTCCTAATGGTGAGTCGTAGTGATTTGTCGTAGTCATCACCTCATTTTATGATAGTATTTGTGAACGGTTCTTTTCAGATGTTGTTTACTGTTTCAAGGCACGAAAACTCGGTTTTGACAATTAATAAGATTCAAGGATATCTAGTTTCACAAGAAAAACTCGGGAGGCAGTCGTACTCTGTACCCTAATTTCGATTCATTTGTTATGGCATTCCCTAAAAAGGGCTCCAAACCATTTGCCTGAATTTGTCACTACTGTGTGATTTCTTTAACTCAATTTACGCTCATTGTCGAATCGTGAAATTATTTAAAAGTTATTTTTTTTTCACCTGCCAAAACAACATAAAAATCTAGTTTCAGTGATTTAGTAAATACGGAGTTGCTTGGGGCACCTTCGTTGAATACTTAAACATAAATAAGTTTTAGTAGCAAATTATTGTTTACTGAGGTAATCGATTTGTGCAGAGTACCATCTGGTCACTGCGGTTCGTAGCGCACAATTGAAATGGCCTAAGAAACTGACACAGAGGAATTGAAATTAAATCCGGTGTGGAGTGTCCAAGAGTTACATCTCCTGGGTCACTTCTCGTTTTGAGTTCCTTGTCTGTTTTCCTCAGCATCCATCGTCGCTCCCTCAGCATTTTGCATTTAGTCTAGTTTGTGGAGATCTGGTCAAGGTATTTGGAATGCAGTTTATGTTCTTATTTCATGGTTCTATTTTCATGTTCTTGTACTATTATCAACGTCATAGCCTTATGAACCCCAAATGTTTTTGTGATCATCACTGCCTTCATTATTATCCTTTAAATTCTTCGCGTCATTTCGTTTCTCTCCGCGGAAGTGGCAGCGTCGGACCATGTCAGTTTGCGGATTTCATAAATAAGGCCATAGTCATTGTGACCAGAGCTTACATATGAAATATTGCGCTGAAACATTTGGTGAAAGGTGTAAACAGCTACCGATTTTCCTCCTCCTTTTGGTCGCCATTGTCTCATTACGTGCAGATACTATTTTGCATCATTTTCTTATCACCGAATGCCTCAATTCAGTTGTCTGGTTTATTTAGCTGACTATACATCCCTGTTTCTAGTTTTCCCCTTGTTACACTGCAGCACATCATGTTCTTTTAGTGGAAAAGGCCCACCAACCAATGCAGCTTCGTCCGTCCAAAAATAAAACCAACCCAAGACCGAATTTCGAACTACTCCAGCAAAGCTTTTGTGCAGCTGTTCCACTTTTTATTCTTTTTTTACCGGTTTCCAGTTGAGTCAAACTCACCATATTCTAGCGCTCACAACCATGTTAATTACATGAACTTTGCCCCATGTTGTTTGCTGTACAACAATAGGACGAACACTGTTCCTGAAGTCTTCACCCCAAAAGTCAACTGCACTACCGTTGTCCAAAGTGTTTATAAAAAATCCAGCGTCTTTAATTTGTTTCAGCCGACAAGTTTAACTTTGTTACTCATCTCCACAGCCACTAGTCGACCGATTCGTCGGTTTCGCTAAAGAAAAATGAGTCTTCAACCGAAATGGCATTGTTCTGAACTTTACATTCTCCGACTCCTCTGGCGGGTCTCACCAATTCTTTACTATACAGGTTTTATGCGAAAAGGCCCATTTTCTCGCCTTGGTTTGGTCCTCAAACTTTTTAGTCGAAAAGATTTTACAGCCCTCTTCGTCAATGTTAAGGCTACTCACCCTCGCATCAATTACACCTGATCCAACACTCTTCAGCAACATGAATGGATGTTTACTGCATATCAGCCTCTAATGAGTGTTTCCATGGATTTTCCACATAGACTCCTGGACACGTTCGGTCAGTAAATTTTATTTTTCTCTCCTCACCCTGATTTGCATTGGGGCGCGCATAGCTGAAGGTCCTGTTCCACCACCTGATCAGCCACATGTTTTCCTATAGCAACTGTGGCTCCAACACGTAGCTTCTACTGATGATGCTCTGTAGAGGTTTTCCACGCCAATTGTATCTTGGCTACGGTCTCAATTATAAATGTTTACTGCCACACCTCTAGCATGTTTAGTTGCG
The DNA here is from genome assembly GCA_900604375.1 of Mesocestoides corti. Classification (NCBI taxonomy): domain Eukaryota; kingdom Metazoa; phylum Platyhelminthes; class Cestoda; order Cyclophyllidea; family Mesocestoididae; genus Mesocestoides; species Mesocestoides corti. The sequence continues at coordinate 3,900 of UXSR01000230.1, forward strand.
CCATAATCCTTCTTACTTGTAGGAGAAATGCATGGATTTAGACTCAAAGTGTCTTTCCTTTGCGAAATCAATTTGCCTGGAATCTGTGCGCTTCAATGTATCGGGTTGGCCGTTGGGGGCGCTGAGAGAGGCCCTCCGGGATGGCGACAGTTTCTTTGCCGGCGATGTCGTTCTGCTCAATGAACCGGCGGTCTTCCACGACACAGCGATCTGGTTCATGCGAGATCTCCCACCTCTAGCTACTTCCATTAAATTCCTTCAGTTTCCATTTGATCCGGTAGGCCGACATGGGACGGAAACCGCAAATTATCTCGCCTCTCGTGTTCTACTTAACTCCCGGGTGTGTTTTATGCGGCGGGACTTTATTTTCCGTCTTCTTCTAGCCACAACAATAGAAATATTTACTCAGTATTCACTTAAACCGGACCAAGTGGAGGGAAGTTCTGAATTCTCGGACTTACCTCTCTACCTACCCTTGGATCCCTCACTGATGTGTGATGCAGTCTTAGCAAAGCAAGGTGGAAAAGATTCGTAGAATATTGACACCTTGTTATTATTGTGTACACCATCCCTCCGTGCAATATTCCTTACTACTATAACCTGGCTAATAAATTACCGCATTTTGCATATCCGTCTGAATTCGGGGATCCTAGTGATGCCCCAACGCACTTTTGTATTAGCTGGGTGCTGTATGTGTCAAGTAATGTATTTGTATATACGTCTGTTTCCCTTTGGCAACTCTGTCTGGAAACGCGACTACTCGAATCTCCCTGTTACAAGTAATTGTGGTTTTAGCGCAGAAAACGCTCTTGGTGTCCAAACTTTATGACATTTTCAGCATTTAAAACAATCGTTTGAATGACATATAGAAAATTGTTGCAGCACGATACGCCAAAGAATTGCGACGAGAGTGCGTTTGAGTGCGTGCGCGCACGGGAGTGGATGCCTAATGTACATATTGATCAATAGTGTGGGTGAATTTGTTAACGCACACATAACTGAATGGTCAGAAGAGTTCAACTGATACCGCCGCGAGGGGGGGGGCGATGCGTGGACAGAAGTGTGTGAGAGTAGGTGGTCCCGCATGGCTGAAATGGGGCGCATGTGAATCGAAATAATAATTCCAAAATAATCCCCAATATGGCATGTAAATTTTTGGCCGTGAAGATGCAAAGTGATAGTTGGGCAGGAACCCAGACATGGAGAGAAATTGTTAATCCATTTTATACTGTGGGGTGGTTTATGAACACTCCGTTGACAGTCACCATACCACTTCCCATCCACCAAGTTTCCGGTGATGCAGTTCGTCAGGGAATAATGTGGCATTGTTACTCCGCTCTTTCTTTATCATTCAGCATTGTTTGTGCTTTACCAAGACGAGCAGGAGCCCCCCCACTAACCCACTCCAGTTTGTTGCATGCAGAGGAAAACTTGGAATCGTTTTGGGAGACGCTTCAGCTAGTCGCTACCACAGTATTCTTGGGGAGTGAGCTCAGCTGGTGGACTGATTCAGCACTTCAATAAAAGCGTTCTCTAATTTCCGTGATTTGAATGAAGTGGTGGCCAGTGGAAAGAACTTGAACAGATCTGATTGCCCACCCGGTGTGGTATGTTCCTACAGCAAAGTGGAAACCATTGTTAAGCGCCTCGTCACACTAGCGATCCCTGGGTGTCAAACACCTTGAAATACCCTATATTGGTCATCACGTCTCCGACCACGGAGATGGCGAAGTAAATGCCAGGACCATTAGTTTGGTCACTTCAGACTTGCTATTACGGCGCATGAAAAGCGGCACTAACCCAGGAAACAATATGGCGAACGTTTTTTTTTTCGATTTTGCTAGCAGCCCAGTGCTACGAAAGCAGTGCGAAAATGCTAGTGCACGAAGAATAAGGCTTGCCACCACCAACATGCAGAACACTGCCACTGGTTGACCATGGACTACATCAACACGAAGATCGGTCGTCTTGACACCACCCAATAGCGAGCGCACCGGATTTGTGACTTACAAGGAGAGGGCATTGCCAGCCTTCACGTAGAAATTAAAACTAACGCACCGTAGTACAAAACGTCCGAGTACTGTAACGCCTTTGCACGTCCGCACATTGACCGACTGCGCAGACCGCCGGGCCTGATCTTCGTCAGAGAACCATTCTACAACCCCGTTGCGGCATAAATTTATTATGAATATCAAGCCAACCTCTGAACAAAGAACAATGCTTGCACGTAACGCAAATCAGACGTAAATGCACTATACGGACTAAAAATTATCCTCAAAAGTACATTTTGCTAGATGGTACATGCGCGGAAAAATACCACTTCCTGGTAAAAGAATGAAATTAAGCTGCTCTGAGTACTCGACCGCCAAAAGAACATTGTATAAACGTTCAAATAAATAAAAAAAACAGCATGTAAATTTACTGAAAAGGCACAAACCACAGCCAAAGAAAGAGCAAAGGAGATTAAGAATCACATGAGACGGTAAAATACACATAATCAAATCAATGTGTGAAATTAAGAAAAGGGAATGAGGAGATGTGCTGGTGTATACGGAACGAGGATTACGACCGTGGGCGCTTAAAGTGACGAATGATACACCGGCATTGGACCGAAGCGCAACCGGATGAGATGATGTGACGCTACAACAGATGAAAAGCCATTTAGTGTCTCAGATAGTTGGGCGTGATCTTGAAACCGATGGTGTCGAGGAATTTGAGACTTACCCTATTGGAGAGGTCTCAACATCGTACAATTTAATTGATTACTCGGCTCTGTTTATCCCATCTCAGACAAAACGACAGTTTTGGTTGAACTAGCGCAATTATTTCAACACAGTGGACCACACTAAAGGCATTTCAAAGTTATACCGAAACGTCAACATGAGCTCGTAAACACTTAGGGGAACCTTGAAGGAATACGTTTCAGTGAGAGATGCTTTATGCTACTTTGAAATGACTAGTGAAAACGGAAGAAATCAAGTCAAACTTTGAATGGAATTTCGCGCAGCTTTTGCTTCGCGTTATATATAAGCAGTTGGACAAGCCGGTTTGTGGTTACATTTTCATGTTCAGTGCGATCTAAGAAGCATACTACACAATCCAGCTGTTAATGTTCCTCTCATACGAGTCTTAGAATTCGTGGACATGGTAGCATGGGACATCCAAGTGTGAACCAAATATATCGCTCTGTTCATTAGGGCATGCAACTTTAACACATGAAACAAGATTATCAAAATCTCCATTTGGCTAAAATTGACAGCTTAGTAACTATCATTTTACGTGCACGGAGGATGTAAACAGAAAGTCATTTTTGAATTATAGAAATCTTAAATGTGAGTTTCGATACCTATGGAGTGGCTTTTTGTACTACAGTACACTGCAGGAAATTTGAGCAGTATGTAGTAAAGTCCAAATTCAAGGTAACTTTCAGAAGTAACAGCTTTAAATGCAAACAATCTAGCGTCCTGTAGTTTCAAATTATTAGATTTACATATGCTGTACTACAGATTAAAAAAGCTAAAAAATCCTAAAAAACGCTACGATAATAGCGTGAGACAAACAGACCCAGTTATCCCAAGTGATTTAATTGGGATGATCAGAATGCTAAAGCCTTCCACAGATTAACATGTCTTGTTAGGTTAACTACGACAGGTAATTTCTTTACATCTACATGAAATTGTTACGACATGGGCAGTGGATGTAGATGAAACGAGGCATCGAAAATGTACATATTCAAGATGAAGTGGAAACGGTATATTCGCCAGTGGCGATTACAAAAACCCCTATGGAATAAATGCCACACAGATCAAGTTGTTAAGTTCCCTTGCGGCGAGAAAATGACGTTTATCACTTACTTACCGAGAAGGATGAGCTTAGCAGCTTCCTGCACAACTGCCAGCACTCTGTCTAGATGAAGCGCGATGAAGATAATTCGCACCAGGACTTGCTGCTGGGAGAAACATGTCAGTGGATTGAGTAGCTTTAGCGCGATCCAGAGCTGTTCGGGCAGCTGCATAGAAAGCCTCTTGGATGTTGTCGCCTAACTTGGCCGAAGTTTCCATGAAATCGTGAACGCCGTTTTCCTTGGCAAACTGTCGAGCTTCTTCTTCATTCACCTACGAAAGGAAAGAAAACCGGCCACGGTGTAGTAGTTGTGATTATTTTATGGTTGGTTTTATAAACAATAAATTACGTAGTGCAGACAAACCGTAATTTCGTTGGCTGAAAATATGATGCCCCTGCCATTAAAATCAATAACCACAAATGAAAATGCTGGAAACCTAAAGATAAAATACCAACGGATATTTGTTTGAAGTTACTTGGCGACAACATCAACAAACCTATGTGACTTATGCACTGGAACCGATCCGTTTACTGTTTTGGACAGTTACCACACAAACTTGAAAATACAGCTTCAAGCACAACTGAATTCATGCAAATAAGACTTGATTAGGAACTTGCTCAACCATGCCTAAAGTAAACCATGCCATGAAATACAACTGACCTCTCGGTGTTCAGCTGCGAGATCTGACTTATTTCCAACAAGAATGATCGCTAGTTCAGGCTTGGCAAGTTCACGAACACTTGAGATCCAATCGGCCACGCGGTTAAACGACTCACGGCAAGAGATGTCGTAGACAACCAAGGCGCCAGCAGCTCCACGATAATACGATCGTGTCACACACTGGAATCGCTCTTGGCCAGCAGTATCCCAGATTTGGAGCTTTAGAGACTCTCCACCGACTTGAATAATCTTTGTACCGAATTCAACACCTATAGTATGCAACGTATCTTCTTTGAAACTATCCTCTACAAATCGACGCAATATACATGTTTTTCCAGTGGACGCGTTGCCAATTATGAGGAACTTTAGCAAGTAATCGTAGGAATCAACCATCGATAAATCAACACCGGCATTAAATCTACAAGGCTCCACACCAACTTAAATCGATAACAATTCAAACGAAATGATTCTCTATTTTTCCCCTTTCTTCCAAAATGTATAAACTTAGTTAGAGTCAGAATATTTAGCATAATTTGATAAGGATCATTTGTGCTGAAGCTACGTGATCACTGCAGTCAATGTGGAATTTGAAGGCTAAAATTTTGGAGAGTCTTGACAGTGAGAAGGAAAGGTAGTAAAATTTACGCACACAAATGTAGACTCTTAGGCGAGCGATGTCGATAACTCGAAAATTTAGTTTTTGGCCTCGACTGTGCCTGTTAGATTAGGTGCCATGTTAACCGTCATGTTGTAATTTTTCAAGGTAGGAATGGTCGCATGCAAAGCTACATTAGTAATTTAGCATCCTAACTATGTAGGAAGCGAATAGTGTAGGGATTAAAGATTTCCTGGGTTACACAATGGAAAAAAACGTTGGCTGAAATGGGAATTCTTTAAGTAAATGCTGATTTGTTTCATTTTGTGTCCGAAGTGTTTAAAACGACAGTATTTGAAAAGAATAGCACCTTGATTTCTGAACAAGGCTGAAGAGGTGTTGAACAGGAAAAATAAAGTGTTATCATGATTGGAGGCGATATGGGCAATAGAGTTCCCAAACGCCTTTAGATATGCGTTTAATTAAAGTAGCGAGGAAATAGGAAAATAATTCCAGGCACAAAACTTAGGTTATGCATTGGACAGATTTATTATGCTACCTGATTGCTGGTTACTTCAGACCATTTAGTCTTTATGACCACTAATGGTATTAATTCTTCAAATATGTCATGGAGTTATCTAGTGTCAGGGGGAAATGATGAAATGCGGAAGAACACTATTTCAATGAACTTTAATGCCCTCCACGAATTTATGGGGCGACAATACGTTTCTACTTTGATCGACAAATTTAAACACGATATTAGGTATAGAAGAATCGCTGCACAATGCCACGTAAATGGCCGCCTAGCATTTTTGAGTATCTTAATAAAAATTTCGTGGGTAGCAATCAAACCAAAATCAAATAATTTCCGGACTTCCTTTGGCTCTATAAATCTTATAACTTTTGCTGTGCATCACTACCATATGTGGATTCTGATAAAGTCTTAACCAGTTTGTGGCATTTGAGATGATGTTCTAGATAAAGCGGGAACCATTAAATTAAAAACCAGCACTGATGTCTATATTAAGGGAATTGTCCCATGTATTTAAAAAATAGAAACAGCCCATTTCAAAATTTTATCATAATTAAAGGAACGGCATTTATTGTAATTTTTTGTTTGTCCACTATCAAATTTTTAGCACTTATGAACTTTTGATGATGAGGCTACTAGAGAGAGGAACAATGAATGACGCAGAAATGTCCCAATTTAATTGTTCTAATTTTCAAAAATTTGGCCTTCGAGCGTGGTGCCATTAAGAGTGGTCAGACATCTGCAAATTTAGTTCAGAGCGGCTGTTATTTTCCTAAGTATATGGTGAATTGGTTTCTTAGTAATCAATCGAAAACGAGCTAATATTGACTAGCTGGCCTTGACGAATGATGTAAGTAAAGGTCACTGTTGCCAGTGTGGCTCAGGACTGCCGTTCGATTTTAAATTAGTTGATTTTATGTAATTTATGAACAAACACACCTAGAACTAAAGACGGCATTGTAAAAAATACTTGTCATGTAAAATTAGGTTCCTCCGTACAGGCCAACATACCGATGTTGACTATGTCAAAGATATTTAGCAGAGCTCGGAACACGCCTTATATTATACTAACGTGAAAGAGCACAGACAAGAAGTATCAACTACCATTTCGAACACAAACCCGACGAGAAATGCAACAAGGTCCCATATTATGTATGAATATCTGTTCATTACTCTTCCAGGGCAAGGTTGAGCGCTGAATGATTCTGAAAATGACTGTGGGCTGGAAATATGGAAAGTGGTTACGAGTGTCTGCTAAAATTATACGTTAAGAAAATGTTAGAAATCGAACCGCTTTTGAGACAGATATTACAAAATTCAATAAAATGGCATTCCGATTATGTGCAACGATTGTTCCATAAAACATTTTTTGCGTTTATGGAATAATCTTTGTCATGCTATGGTTCTGAAGTGTCCAAAGAGTTAATCTAAGCTGTTTTTAGAAAACGTGTTTACAGTTTTGATTTGCGTTGTTTATTGAAGTTTCATTCTCGAGTACAAAAAATGACATTCCTTGGTTTAATCGATCAACTGATTGGATGGTGAAGCAATGTGGATGAGTTTTGTCGATGATATAGGCTTTTTATTAGCGTAAAGTAAATGAAAGGTTAGTAATGTGTTGAGAGACGAGATTGACCTTTTTCGTGAGGATATATTTGTATTAATAGTTGATGACCACAAAACTTGCGTGCGTGAAAAGTGACAAAATAAACAAAATTAGTAATTTTCAAAATTTTCCAAATTTTGTGATCAATAATGAGCAGACTAAAGGGCGCCTCAGTCAGAGTGTGTAGTAGTGGCCGCCTGCTAGTCATCTTCAATTTTGGCATGTTTATTGGTATCGATCAGTATCTAAGACAACAGGATTGGGTGGGCAGATAACAATGGCATGTTTCACTATTAAAGTGGTGAGCTAGCAGCTCGTAGTCGCAGACCATTCTCTAGTTTTGTGTGCTTAGAAACGGGTTTCGAGACCGGGATATTTTTGTAGAAAAACCAGGTAAAAGCCAGCACCTGTTTGCCATGTGATCATCCGAATGACGACTGGCGTTTGTTGGTTAAGGGGATGGTTGAGAGATTGTTTGGGAGATCGGAGGATTTAGGAGCTAAATTCACAAAACCTAGGTCAAGTACTAGGAATTTCTGCCTATTACTGTGAATGGTCGAACCATTCAAATGTTATCATTGAGTTTTCTTGTGCGGTGGAGAGTCAATCTCAGGTTAGCTCTGTGATTGTGAGAGTGATAAGCAGGTGTAAGTTGGCAAATGTCAGCTACCACCAATATTTGTGATTGCTTCTTGGCCGATTAACGTCGGTTAAATGAAACACTTGCACTCTGTTTTATCTGAAAATTCATTAAAATCCCTTGATGCATAATAGTCAGACTGGTGAAATAGAATCAGAGAAGCTCCACGCAAAAAGTAAGCCCGTCATTGCACGGGTGTTATAGCAGGACTACTTAATAAAAATCTATTTTTGAAAATATGAGACCTAGATAGTGGTTTGGATCAAACCACTTTATTTGTCGTCCGTATTCGCGACTGTTATAACAAGTAATTTGTCACACGGATTCATTGGCTCTACCATTTATTCTCTACGAAGAATGATCCTCGTTAACAACAACGGAGAGCAGTAGTAAATAGTTTCTTACTATCAATATTTTGCTGGCACTAGTACAGAAAGGGGACATTAAATTATAAAATATGTACATGAAATGGTTAAATGAATGCAGATGTCCACATAGGTTATAAACAAATAGGTGGAGAGTACTCATTATCGAGAAAATGCTGTTGATCAGACCACGTAACAAATGGCATGGCAAATTGAAAATGTAGTTGTTTGCGTGCTTTCCGAAGTACGGAGTCCTTGTAGTAGAATCTACAAGAAAAACAATCACCACATGTTGTAGCTACATTCAAACTTAAACATTCAGCTTTTACATGGCAAAGTTCTTCTCAGCCGTTATTTAAACACTTAGATGCATTTACAAGGGAAATATCTAATTCGGAGTGTGCACATAAGGTCCTCCATACAGACCAGGAGTGTGTAGATTTATGGGTTACTAAATGTGACCGAACAAACTACCTACGGTTCCTATATAAATGACACATAGTGATGTAAATTTCAAGTAGAACACAGACCAAAGTAAACCAAATAGACACACTAGCCAATTTAGTTGACTTCATGTCCGGATTCTTCGCATGGTGTATGCTAAAACTATCATGAAAGATAAACATAATTTTTAATGCTTTTAATTCATACATGGCTGTCCGCCTAATGAAAACGGTAATATTGAATCCCCTAGTAAAAATTCAATTTGGGTGACACGAGGCACTAACCTCGGGAAATTAACCAGGCAATCTCAGTGGGACAAAACTCTATGGCCCACGAAAAATCCTCTGCTTAACTATGCATGTGCCATGTGCTGAAGTGGCGTCTGCTGGTGACCAACTGATCCAACCTAGGGTGAAGTTATTGTCTTTATGCCCTTCGATCGTTCTTATAATTATAAAGAGGAGCAAAAATACTATTATATTCAATTAATGACATATAATGCCAGCAACATTTCAGTAAATTGTCTCGTCCCAGGCTTTATTAGCATTTCTTCCTAACATTGTTCAATGAATTTCACTGCTGAATGTTGGCATTATTATGTTCGATTGATAAAGAAAATTGACAATTTTGAAGCAAATGCTTTCAAAGTCAAGCCATTTCATGAGACAAACCTTTCATATGAAAATGAGGACAACTGACTTTTGAATTAAATGTCTAAAAATGCCTTCTTGCCACTGACAACCAAAAGTTGCAGCAAAATTTTTACCGTAATTTGTCTTTGAAGACCGAAACTTGCCGTAAACACTCGACTGCAATGATTGATCAGCCAAAGAATTAAGATCTGTCCTACTCGGATACTACGTGTTTCATTTAAAGATTTGCATTAACTTTTTTGCTATCGGTTTTGAAGTACGCCGAAGTCGTACATTTGTTCGCAGAATAATTATGAAATGCAAATTTACTTTAAGCACGCACTACGGAAAACAATGTTGGTTCTCTGAACAGATTTTTTGAATGAAAAAAAGCAAATTGGAATAAAAAATTCCTATGTGAACGATAAGCGGATAGCTACCATGTAAGTTTACATGCATGCGTGGATTTTAAAAAAGTGCATTTCAAAATATTGGGAGTTTCAGATATGAATTCTTGCCATTAAAAACAAATTGAAAGTCAAAGTAAAAATCAAAACATACAATAAGGACCTTAAATGATACGACAGATAAACGCAAACACGCCAAATTTAACCTTCTTACCTCATTGCACGTGCCATTTTTTCATAGTCCATTCTGGAATTGCCCCTGTAATGACCCCATTCCTTTGCCGCTTTTTGTGTATTTGTTACTCGAAATACTCCCACGGAACGATCAACCCATTCAAAAGCCGAAGAGGTACAATTAAGTGGTTTTGCATCCAGTGAGCGGAGAATAAACTCCCAAAGTTCAAGTTGTCTTCTGTTTCTTGCAACACCTCCACCTTCCAGCTCTCTCGCCTCCAGTCGCTGCTGAACTGAGCCGGAGCGCAGGGGCCACCAGGGTTTGGTGTCATCAGTTGTCTGCAGTTGGTAATGCCGGTGAACTGCCTTTTTTAGAGGAGCTTGATCATCTTCTTCCGAGCTACCTAGATCCTCAACCACCTCCGCTCGTCCCGCGATGAGCATTCGACAACGCTTCCGCAATGTAGTGGTCGGGGTAGGAGCATTTTCACCCTCGGAACCCGTTTCAGTGCTGTCGGAGTCTGGATGCTCAGAAAATACATGTAGCGTAGATATTCTGCGCCTAGAACTTTTGGACTTTGGTTCTTTATGTCGCCGCTTTCGCTGATAAGGGTGATGGGAAGGTTGGGGAACCGAAACCGGCCTTTGGGAGAGAAGCTGTGTCACGTCATCTGCAGCGAGGGCTTATATAAAAGATTTGAAACAAAAAGTTATGAAACGGCTTAAATAACTTGAATTCTTAGACAGCGGTCTTACCCCCACACTTTCACACATCATTCGAATACGACTTTGTCGAGTGTGGGCTAAATCATTAACATTCTGGGACTCACAAGCTCCAGCTTCTGTGTAGTTTTCGAGCAGTACCTTAAAGTCAAATTATCCACAAAAACTATTGATACTATTGTTATTATCGCCTAGGGCCGTTAGTTGCATGCTTATTTTGATTTGCCCCTATTAGGTCTGTCCTCGTTATTAGTTGAAGGGTTTTTAATTGCCTGGTATGCTTCTTGCAGACACTAAGTAGACACACAATGCTAGAGTTGGCGTTTCCATTGTGTCTAGGTTACTAATGGCAATGACTTTAGCAGGCACCACAAAGTCACGCGCAAACTGCCAATAATTGACATTTTACCTATCCTGGTCATAACATTTTGTTAGGTTGGAATTTAAAATATTATCAAAGTTATAAAAAACGCCTGTCATCTTTATTATCGCGGTAATTCTTTTGATAATGACTGGCCTGGAAAATATCAATAATTATTAGTTCAATAATTTAATCCCACAATCTTACAAATTTGCATAAGAAATAGAATTTAAAGAGCCAGACTTTTATCTTAGCCCACTCGCACATTTTCGGGCTTAAAGCAGTCAACAAAGTAAAATAAACATCTAGTTATCAAAATTAAGAGCCTTCCTCCTGAAAAGATGATATTTCTTAAGTTTGATTTAACGAACCTGGCAGTTCCACTGTAGCTGTCCAGGCGTTGTCAACGCTAGCGAGTTGTTCCTCTAGTCCATTAGACAGGATGTTACGTTCGGTTTCATTAAACTCATGCAGTAAGTCTACAGCAATATTTCCTTGAGATTTACTCTTGAGTTTCTGTGACCACGCACCATTTTCAGCTATCTGCAAATCGGGGTCCCTAGAGAGTGAGGCAACTCTTTCTGGTGATGGTTGCAGCGATTCCTCGTCTACTTCATCTTTCCAAGGGAGGTCGGGTGGAGATGAGCTGGAGGTATCAGTAGACGTGGTTTGTAGCAAAGAGTCTAGGCTGGCAGCTGATTTGGTTGATCCGGGAGAGTTCGGTTCGGGTTCTTCGTTACTGACAACTGCTGGGTCCAAAAAATCCAGGGTATCTGTCCAGAATGTGTCAATGAGACTGCCCATACAATCGGAGCATTTTGATCCTAACGAGCTTTCGGGGTGGCTGAAGCCGATTTCAGTCATTGTAAACTACAAAAATGATGACTGATTGAAATTATGGACTCAAAAATGGTCATTCAATTTTCTTAGTAGGTAACTCGTGGTGACTCACGTGTTGCACGCAGCACAGTGAATGGTACAGCGAGGGTTCGGGTGTATCGGAAAGACTGCAACAGGTGCAAATTTGCATGCACGTACCCGTTGGCATGCAGAAAAGAATAATTCTCATGCAAAGCAGATTGTTTTTCTTAAGTTTTATAGAACAAAGAAAGAAGTGCTATTTTTGGTATTCCACAAAATTCGTAGGTCTATGGCAAAAGTTGTTTAAGTAAGGACCGAAATAAGTGTTTCAAAAACAATTACCTTTCGAGTTGGTTTGAGCGTGTGTGTGTGTGTGTTTTGTATGCATGCACATTTGCACCAGTAAAATTTGTGAGGCCTGATAATGAAGTTATTTTTTTAATTACTGAAACCGAACAAGCAAGCTCTCCTTTCAGAAATCCGGCACATTTTCAAGTCTTCCTTAACTAACACCTCATTACTGAGGGAATGTCCATGAGAATTTTGCTCTAATTAGTGACTTGAATTCTCGAATTGTGGATTCCTCACAGACACAAATACACCTTATTCTATTTGCTAATTTCCAGCTTCAATTGATCAATCAGGAAAGAGACGTCTTACGTTGTGGTGAAATTCGAGCAAAAACAACCCAAGGTACTTTAACGAGCCTATGGATTCTTCGGCCACACCTGCTTCACACGCTCTCAGTCGAACTTACAGGCTGGTGAGGCGGTGAGTCAGTGTGTTCACGCGGTGGTGGTGTCGGAACCAAAGGCTTCTGCAAGCAGTTCCTTTTATTCTACGCAAACAAGAGTTTTGGCGCCTGACTGTAGTTCTCACGGTTTTGGTAAGAAAAAAAACCAACCGATTCTCACGTTTAGTGATTCTCATAAAATGCACAACTCTTAGGGACAAATTTAGACAATCGCCAGGCAGAGGTCATCGCTACAAATTTATCCTTACAAATTGAGATGATTTGAATACCTATTCGAATAATTACCTGCCCAAACAAATCAGAAGTCTAAGTTCATGTTGCTGATTATCACCCATGACAATCTTATAGCAGGGTTGTGGTATATTTCGATGCTGACAAATTCGAAGGGGTACGAATTTCATGCTCGCAGATAAAAGAAGGCAGTCTAGATGTTTGCCAATCGGAAAAGTTCATGCATCTCCAAATAGCCCCTGGTTATTAAAGACACGATCATGGGTAGTTCACGAGCTTCATGTCGGATTATGTTAAAGACGAATTCCCCCGTGACACTTTTTGCGTTTAGTGTATGAAATCTTCAGTTTCCGTTGATCACAACATGATGTAGCTACCGTGAAATAAAGCAATCGTAGCCCACCTTCGGCATTTTGATGGGAGCAAAAGCAACCGTGGATTGTAAGATAATTATTTATTACTAGATATACTTATTGAAGAAATCCGTTTCAAATACCTTTGAATTTTTAAAGTCAATTTGCATCATCAGACTCAGAATTTACGAAATGCGGCAGCAAAGGCGAGTGTAGATAACAATTGCAAATATAATAGTCATTAATGTCAAATTAATTCGGTTTAAAGTTTCATATTGGGAAACAAATTTGCTCACAGCGAACTCTTTGTCATTAGTAATCATGACTAAGGAATTCTTATTAAGTCCTATACTGTTATGACTAATTTTCCTCTACATTTCCACTTAACTGGACCTATTTTGGGGCACAAACGACGCCTTCAAAATTTTTCACATTTTTCCTTTTTTAGCTTTTATAGCTCGATTTATTCGATCTGCTTAAAGTATCCTAAGCGTGTGATGATGAATCTTAATAATAATCTACAAAATTTGTATTGTATTAGAAGGGCTTGAGTTGTATCGGTCGGCTAAAAGTAACCAGCGTTTGTAGATTTTGCGTTGCATGCCTTTGACGTCACAAATGGCAAATTTACCTTTTCGTCTGGGGCAATCGGTAGAAGAATGACGTGCAAAATAATTGGCGGTGCAACCGAACCCCACCAGAGACCGTTAGGGAAATAAAATTCACTAGACTGACCGATATTGATGAAAATCAATTTACTGAAGTTAGAGCCACACAATAGTCTCGCTCTGAAAGTGTTCGGACAAAAGAGGCTATTCGTAACTTCACCTGTCTCTGGCAAACCTGACGAATACAACAGAAAATGTAACCACGGGGAGGAAGGATCAGGTTGCTACCTTCACGTCTGTGCAATTTAACCTGAATATGTCTGATAATTTGCTGTCTGATGCCCAAGTGGCCATCCAGATCATCTCCTTTACTGAGAGGAAGCAGTGACTAGAAGAGGGGAATTAGTGCATGAGGTATGGTCCAAAACTCTAAGGGCCTCAGACACTTCATTTGAGCAAACCGAAGATTAGTGAAAAACAGTTTTTACTCCACGAAAAGGTACAGAGACATTAAAAAACTATATCACGGGAGCAGCGCATTCCGTTTTACTGAACATCAAGTACCTATAGTCTGGTGACTCTACAGAATTGAGAGCGTGACCATGGGACCGAATGCTGCGTGTCGTAATTAGGCTCAAGCATTTGTAAACAAGGACACAGTAAGCATGCACACATCTTCGTTGAACGGTGCTGGATAAATATTTGCCAAAATGACTAATTCCTTTGTTGCCAAGGCTGTGGAAAAGTAGTCGTATTGGACTTTGAATCCTTCAGCACAAGTACCAAACATGCGTTCAAAGTGACGCTTAGTGATTTGACGCTTTGTGTTATTTTACTTTTCTCTGACACGGCAGCACCAGCGGTCGAATTGTGTAACCGTAATTGCGCCAAAATCATAGGGTTAAACTAACACCTCACTGTCACGTCAACGGAGCAATTACCTTAGATTCCATAAGAAATCGTTGACTTTTAAAAGTTGACACAAACATCGTAAAATAGAAAATGTTTGATGAAGTTTGAATTAAAATATTTTTATGTCATGACACAATAAAGAGTGCCAGTTCTACACCTTTGTAAAAAGATGTTCGGTTCCACGAGTGAGACAAATCTAAACTATGAATGGCTGCCTTCATCATTCCCGATATGGAGTGACCAGCATATACAATTAAGGAAACTCGAGTTTAGCGTAAGTTGCTATCTACGTCTGCCTTGCTAGCAGCCATTTCATTGAGCTAAATTTTCTTCTTTGTCGGGAAATGTACTTTGCAGTACTACTGTACACCCAAATTTGTCGTAGCCAGCATAAGTAACTGACGTGGATTTTTTACGGAAGAAAATGTAATCCGAATAGGATGGAAAATGCGGACTCGTCAGTAATGTTCCCAACTTAAAGTATGTTGTCTTTTTAAAGGCCATTAGTGTGAAATTAACTGAAAATTTGTGTTTAGAGTATTTTAACTTCCATTTCTACGTTCCATGTTCATTTTAAATTATCCTTACTAATTAAATGTTGCTAGCATTACAATAACTCACTTTTTAACTCCGGATTTATACCCGAATCTTTTGGCAATTGTAACATTAAAGCGGGGCAGTTTAGTTCAAGACTTAAAAGGTGCTGCTTTTTAAACAGCTGTACGTTTTACAAAACTGTTATAATCAGACCCTACATATTATAGGACATAAAATTTCGTTATTCAGTAGAGTACCCATAGAACATATTAGAACTTAGATGCCCAGAGCTTACGCGTAAAAACGCACAAATACTTGACTAATAAACTCGCACTAAGGTACCCTAATCAAGTACTTGCGTGTGTCAACATCGCACACGGCCCAACCACTATGCTCTAAGTCCTTTCAAGTTCTTTGCGAAATGTTAAACAAGAGCCCATTACCAGTGTGGCTCAAATGCCTTTGTAGCACCCCGCCCAAGCTTCCTCCAACACATTCGGTAGGAAAGCAACTGATCGGGGACCATTCACTTGCCCCAGTGTGACTCGCGTACCTTTGAAATCGGCATCAGAAAGTTTTGCTTTACTTTCCGATTTTTTCCAAAACTGGTTACCTACTGTAGACGCAGCCGTGTTATAAAAAGAGTAGTGAAAGGTGTGATTCGAGATATTTTCAGAAACTTTTCTTGGTCCCTGGTTAAAACCTCTAAACTCAAAGATGTCTAGTCCATGGCGTTTGCGAATTTGCTGGTGCATGTGAGCGTTCCTTACAACTTCTACTTTTACCTTTAAATAAAACAAATTTGCGGCAAAGATAGCCCATTATAAAAAAAACTTAAGGATTTCTAATATTTTTATCACACATGCGAGAATTTGAAACCTCTCACTCATTCCAATACGTCGCAAAGTGTACTTAATTTAAGTCTGCCAGTGAGTTAGCAAATTTACATCATTTGTTTTCAGCTTTAAACTTGGTTTTTAGATACTACAAACTCTGTTGCTGCATTATTTTTTTCAATGCACTTATAGGTTTGGTTTGAACAAGTTATTAAAACTTAAAACAAAATTCAATAAAATTACAAATTTTGTGTAGAAAGAATGAACAACGGATTTCTTATCGAAGGTTAAAGACAACAATATAATGGGGCCACTCTTCTATTTTTGTCAGTTTGGTCTGAATGATTGTGAAACATTGATTTTCTAAATCCCAGGAATCATATTACAAAAATATAGCCTTATTCTTTAACCTAATGAGTAAAGCTAAGAATTTACAACCATGTTAGTTTACTATGTCGTTTCCTTAAATGACTTTCGTCTATACTCCAGGAACGTGTTCATGCTCTCCTGAATCAAGTCCCATGTCGTTTAAGAAGCACTCGCTTGTGGTTGCTATAATGAGGCTATTTGTTAAAGACTTTATTGTCGTACCTAATAATAGGTAACGTGTTCAAGCAATCGTGTGTGGAGCCGTATGCGTGAGTGCATGTGGACATGGCAACACTGTACACGCACTCACGCACAAGTATGCAGATGGTGACGAATAAACGAGCTAAGGAGTTGATGGCTGTTTGTGTGACCATGCGTACATCGCATTCGTTGTCTTAGTGGTGGTCACGGAAAAGCATGTTCAGCAGATAAGTGAGTACACATGTATAAAATGCCTGAAGACAAAACTGAAATGCTTGTTACAGCCAGAAGACACTGATAAACATCGGGTGCTACAGAGTGCAGCTAGAACATGTTGACACGACGAAACTTTCAGACCATGCTAGATGTTTGTTTTGCTTTTCAACAGCGAATCAAATAGCCCTGCGTGCGGATAGTTGATAAAAGAGTTTTGACAACTAATGAGCGTTGTACAATTTGTCTGAAGGCGTTGACATGTTACAACAAAATCAAAACCGAATGTCTGGTGGCGTTAGTAGTCAAGGGCAGAGAAAGGCTATTCAGACTTTTGAGTCTGGAATTTTTAAGTCAGCAAATTGTTATAATCACCACAATGGACGTCGCGGCTGATAAATAAGAATAACTTTTGTAAAGTGAGTATACCGCTGCGAAATCATAAGTTGGAACTAGTATTTTCAGTAAGTCCACAATCAAGCGATAAGCCTAAAAATAGGTCATTTGACTTTTACTGGAGGCGACATTTTTGCATGACCAAGGCCGTGTGATTGGCAAATTTTAGTCTTAGCACACCAAAATCGGTGCCACCTCCTTAGAATTGATAGCCTTCGGTGAACATTCCCTCCTCAACAAATCAAGCCAGATAACAGTCACGTGTTTCTGAAATCCAGTCTTTTGTGTGGAGCGTTTGTACGGTTATTTGTATCTAGGCAACGCGTCCCCAGTAAAGGGGATTTGCCAATTTTGATGGCAACTGAAGTGGTTGATTGGGGGACGGCTTTCCAAACGCCATCTTATGCTAAAAAAACAAACTTTTGACTAATTTGGGTCTTTCAAATGTTTTGAGGGTGGTTTTAGTTTAGAATTAAGAAAACAAAGCAAAATAATTTGCCATTAATACAAATAAAATGATTGAAGAGTTACGCCAAAACCATTAAGATACAATTTCAATGCAGGCTATTTTAGATGACCTTGTGCCTATTCACTCACAAACCGATCAAAAAGCTCTCCGAATGATGCCTATTTCCGAAAATTCTTCATTTTACACTTCTGTTCCTGACGTTTTGTGCGACGAGAATGCATTTAAGCCCTGGTGCAATAGCAAACTTCACGTTTTTTTGAAAATTGTGTATATGTTTTAAACCATAGTATTTTAATTGCTGTCTTCTTCAGCTGTGCAATACACACTGCTAAAAAGGTGGCATTGAATTAGTATGCGTGTAAATACCAGTTAGAAGTGAAATAGTCGCCTATTTAAAACTTCAATTAAAGAAACAATACTTGCGTAAGGCAACTGAACATCGTCGAGTTTCATAATATGAATTCTGTGCGTCCGTGGTACTGGACACAAGATTGGCTCTTGGCAACCACACTTCCCTCACTTTCGCCAGCGGTTTCGGACCCATTCGTAACACGTTGACTTTTGCGCATTGTTTTTAATATAGGAAATAAAATGAAGGATTATTGTAACGCCAGAGGGATGAGGACATTTCCATTTGATATTGAATCAGAGGATTCCGGACAGTGCTAAGAAATGGCTTGTGGAATAAGCCCGAAGACCTGATTTTGAAAATTCGTCAATTCTTAGTCAACCAAACACTAAGTGAATAAAGTGTCAGTGAATTCGCTATGCAGTTCATACCACTGGGAGAATGAGTCTAATTGTAAGACAGGTTTGCTAAAACAGGGCTTGAGAAATGGGTCCCCACTGAAAAGGCCCGTCCACTTTCAACAAGAGGATATGAGAGTACCTGCTTATTTTTTAACATTGAATGCGGAGAAGATAAAAATACATGCCACGTCAATAAAGCAAACTGAGTATGTTTAGTCGCACGCACACAACTTAAAATTCTTTTTCCACAGACACTCTGTGCTAGGTTGTTGAGGTTACATGGGGGAAAAATACATCTGTCCGTCAACAAAGCCTATGTTTCCAGCTGAAGTAATTTTACTTGTACTTTCGCATGGAGTCTAGATAGGCTCCGTAATGGTAAGGCACGTTACAATAGACTTCAGTCATCGAAACCGCACACATTCAGGCATTCGAAGCAGCCACTACCACTTGGGGTTGCTTGGGATGACTCACATGGAAACTTAATGAGCGTCGCCTCAGGAGCACACATTTCAGTGGACATGTGGTGATGCAGGTGTTGACCTTACGAATAACTTTGTTTTATTGTTGGAACTCGGAACAAGTCTGCCGATGTCTGGTCCTTACCATCTGGCGTGTTTCGCTTCCCTAATTTGGAATTGCATTTAGTCAGAAAACATGGGAAATACACAGCCAGCAATTTGGGCCTTGAGATGTTACCTGTTTGGGCATCTGACCATGCACAAAAAATAGAGTAGGTTGGGTAACTGTTAAAAAGACGCAAGTACAGGACTTTTACTGGTTACTTTTACTCAAAGCTTGAATATTAAATATTATCAATAGACTGAAGTGATATTTCAAGTAAATTTTAATTTTGATGCAACAAATGAATCGCAGGTCTGTTCTAGATCCCTTAAATGTCCTGATAAACGCTTCAAATCACCGTTAAACGAACGAATTCGAGATTAGGCATTTGTTCAGTTGCAGTAGCATTACATTGTGGAGGAAGTTAAAGTGGATCACAAAAGCTTAATAGAATAAAAAAAACTTTTCAAAATGATAAGTGAAAAGGCGTACTTTTGCGATGAAGTCTCCAACCCAGGCACTTCTTGTTTTGTTTTTCTTATGCACTCTGTTCTCACGTCAGAAACTACCGGGGGGGGGTATATTGGCACGTTTTGCGCTAGGTCGCAAATAGCAACCAATTGCCGGTGAGCGGTGAGCAGCCGAGGTGCAATAGGTCTACTGTTGGCGTCAGAGCATTTGGATTGGTCGGTGAACGGCGTCGACGATGACTGGCTACTTTATACGAGGTAGGTCTCGCCCAAAACCGGCCCTGCCATGGTATCCGGTTTGTCGTCTCTCGCTGACTCACAGACAAGGGTGTGGCCGGTCGTCAATGTAACCTTGACAACAGTTAACTAGGATCTACTTATTAACTGTTCGAGGAAACATCGGACATTGTGGAATTCGGTCAACAACGTAATTAATTCATTGACAGTCTAAAAAACGTACTACAACTCAGGGGTTCTCCTGAGGCAGGCATTGAAATAAATAAGTTTTAATGGATGCGTAAATCATGAATTTCCTTTAAAATTCTTGTTCCCCTCCGGCAAAGCTAAGCCTAGCCTCCCAGATTGATTACGCTCCCAGGGAAACACAAAATAACTTTCCTTATATTATTGGTATTATTGGTAGATAAATATCCATCTTGTGATAGTTGAATGTTTTACCCGGAATACTATGACAGTGATAGTATCGCAGTCATGAAAACCTTTCAAGAATTGCTAATCGCCAGTGTCAGTTTTGTAGTTACCGCAAAATATTAACACATTTCACAGTTGGATAGGAGAACTAAATATCAAGAACTCTGCAACTGTTCATTGGCCACTTTAACGCAATGCTCTATAAGCTCCCATCTTCTCGAACTGTTTGCCGGCCTATTCAAGTAGCAAAACAAATCAGACCCTGGTACGTAGTAAAGAGTTTTTGCTTGCGTTTTCGATCATCTATTGTAATCTATTTCAGGCTCTTAGAACAGAACAATTCGCCTTTTCCTGCACAATCTCTAGGTACTCCAGCTGTTTTAATGCAGTAATTAATCACATTACTAATGCTGCGAAGTATTCGTGAAACCAAACAGGTATTTAATTACGGATTAAAACTGTCAGGTCGTTTTTCTTGAATTCCATAGATGTGGTGCTGAATAGGCGATACTGCAATGTTTTCTGATGGTATCTGTCTTTCCTATGATGAAATTTCGCGCAATTAATTAATTATTCAGATCACGGTCCTATGGCGTCCGCTCATTTCCCGCGATTGACTTCACTGCCGAAAAACCAGCAGCTACTAGCACTTTAAACTCTGGATGGTGTGTGCCACAATATTTATAAAAGTCAACAGGATGTTGCCCCATTACCTGGTCGGTTTACAGAAGTATGGAAGAGGGATAATGCTAGGAAAGGGTAACCAATCCCGAACTCAGTCGTGGACGACAGACTAAACGACTAATTGAACTTTATGGTCTAGGTATTAACTAATTTGTCGAAAGACATCTTTTCTCCGTACAATATGACTTGCGGATGTCGATAGTCTTGCCTGTCAAAGTTATATATCAATCTGCGTGTGAGTGGAGATTAATCGCAATGCAAAGTGCTCGTGGTGGCTTGAATATGATGCCAGCCATAAACACCTTATGGCTTCTAGTAATCAACAAAATTCTGCTGTTTAGGTGATGATTGTGGTTCCAAGTTCTGATGTCTTCTCAGGAATTGTGATGAAGCCCTCGAGCAGGGTTACTTACAACTCATAGAAATAGCAGCGCCTGAATTTAAACCAACGAAATCTGATACCAAACGGATAGCTTCCATCAATGTTTCCTTCGAACTCTTATCAACCGGAAAATGCTTAGGGCCATATCAGAAGGTTAATCAACCGTCTAATCGTATAGCGCCCATTCTTATTACGACCTACAATCTCAATTTCTGCGTCCCGTACTTTTACTGTTAAAATTAATTCGTCTCGCTGACTACACTGCCACTCAAGTTTCGATTGGACACACCCAACGGCTGAGCCGCCTGTGCCAACAGGTGAATCACACACACGCGCACGGGTGCACACGCGGAGGGGTGACGTGGGGCGGGGCTCGGCCGCGGACGCGCCCGTCCGTGGGCCTCCTTCGTCAGCTCACCCACGGTGTCGTTTGACGGCATCAGCAGTGTCGCTACTTGAATTGACAAATGACAGCTGCAGTGCTTGTCGCAATTTCTAAGCCTAGCGAAAGAAATACATAATAATTTTCTTCAGATCATAATGTCGGTCTGGTAGTTAATTTTGAAGAAAGTATTGCGTAAAGGATAAACTAGGTACCAATTTCCCGATATCATCTGCATTATGTATTAAATAAAATCGAAGGTTCGACGTAATGACGACTTACAGAACCTTAATACATCACATTGGACAATAAGATAAAGTTTGCAATGTATTTCTGACAAAACGTCTAGTTGCTTATAAAAATCTCATTACAATATCAGCCGAGTGTAATGCTGCTAAGGGAGGAAGAGAGAAGCAATCTTTTGAGTTTCAGCATAGTTTTCCTGAAGAATCCTCAAGAATTCTGCATCCAACGATTGAATGGTCCGATGTGTGGGCTAAAGTAAATGCGGAATAAAATTTTTGTTAATTTGTCAGTTAAGGCATTTATTAACCGGTTCGATAAAAAAGGTCATCGAGGGGTTTTGGTGTCTATTAATGGAACTCGAGAGAAAGATTAAAAGAGACTTTCGCCGGTATCAACTTTTGCATGCCTCTCTAATGTCTGAAGGACTAACGAAGGAATTGACATTTACAAAGCACATTTACATTGTCCTGATTCTTCACAGCGGCTTTAACACATTCAAATGATATTGTATAAACAAAAGAGAATCCCCTTAAATGAAATGCTTGAGGTAACCAAGGAAACAAAATGTTTCGACGGAGAAATTCCTTAGTTTACTTCCTCTTTTGGTCGTACGATTTCGTTTCTATTCAGGATCAGGTAGAGACTACATATGGATCTTCCGTTAGCAGAAAAGGAGGAGGCACGTTTTCGCCCAATTGTACAAATTGTTCCTTTATGCCTTACATTTTTGCCGAAGTGGATTTATTATTTTAAAAATAGAAAGAAATGCCCATGTTAAGATTAGGTGAAACATACAATAGCTCTTGTACTTTTAGTTCTTTCGTTTTTTTCGGTTGAATGACTTTTCTGATGCTTACTGAAGCTGGAAGAGCTGTTTTTCACCTCTCGCACCTTTTGAATTGATGTAATTTTGTTAGAAGAAGCACCTTGGAGTGATTGATTTGAGTTTTCATGATGATTGCTTGCACGGATATTGTAAGTGTCGCGTCTGTGAAGCGACTTTGCCTGCCGCTGCTACAATAAACATTTACACTTTACTGATGTTTAATGAGTACAACATTAGTTGTGGTCGCAACTTACGAATGCTGACGGTCTGTCAGTAGGGGGTGTGACTACTGCCCCATGGAAAGTCTGGTTATTCTGCGAATCAGAAAGCAGTGATTGGTCCACGTTTCCTTCAGGAATTCCTTTTGAAATGTCTTCCAATTGGCATTTCGTCTCGAATTGATAGTGCTTTTCCAAATTTGCGAATGTTATTAACTTCATCGGTTGCCGATGCCTGAACGGCCCCAATTTGCTCATTGTGGGACAGGAGGGGCAATTCTGCGTTGATTTTTCATGGTTGTTATGACTAGTTTTCGTTTCACCGTGCGATTTTTTTGTTACCAATTCATTCACTGCACTTATAAATCCCATTCGTTGCTCATGCAGCAGGTGCTCCAATTCACTCTACAAATAAACCACAAACAGTGGTGAAAATCCTTCGCTGTTTAGCCTTTAAGCAGCTGGTTCAAAGTGACACACGAAGTGGTCCGCGTGGATACTCTCTAGACCTGCCGTGTTTCTACACTGCAAATCACATTTATTAAACCAGTAAAAAAATTGCCAGGAAATCCACTCCCAAAACAGAGCCCGTTGATCACCAATTTCGCAATGAGCACTTTACACGATATCTTGTGTTATGGGACTTTCAGAACGGCTGAAAGAGCAGAGAACGCTTAAGTTTAAAGGGCATTCAAGTAGGACAACAGTGTTAGGTAGCGGCCAGACTACATACGACGACAGCGTATCTAACCAGTTGATTTTCTTCTAGATAAATCTCTTTATTATATTTCATTTTCTTAAAATGTAGGTGCAGATGTCATTTGCCACCTAATTAACGTGGTCGAGATTAATATCACGACAGGAATAGTTAGGATACAGGCGATGTTGTTAGGTGCGTGACCCCTGTATCATCGCTCGTAGGAGACCAGGGAAAAACGCAAATAAAAAATGACGAATAGTGCATGAGCGTGGATGCTTGCGTCCGTTGTTTTGCATACGTGAGCGTTGTTGACTTGGCAACCCCACAACTGCTTTGCATACACTACTCATTACAAGCCCAATTACTATGCAGTAAACCACTTTGGCGTGTTAAATCTTTGGCAGAATTTAGAGACGCCCCCCAATGTACACACGTCGTATCGCTAGTAATTGTGTAACTGATGTAATATTATAAGTACTAGATAAATGATTGAATTATGTTCAAAAGTGCTTGAACCATATTGCATATGGAAGGCACCACTATGTCAAACAAACCGTTTCATCTTGAAAGCCTTAGTATCACAGAGCAAACAAAAGTCTAACGCGCAAGCTCACCCAAGGTGTACAATGTTACGCATAGGCAACACATGATTTAGTAATGCTTCACGCAGTTTACCCCTATCAAGCCTTGCTGCCCTCCCACATTGAGAAAAGTGATACACTGCACATCTGAATCCTGCGTAAACAGAGTTTCTTATTTAATTTTCACAATATTACTGTCTAAATTCCAGTTTAGTAAATTAAAAGGGTTTTCAAAATATGCATTTAGTTAAAAATCAGACCAATGGGCTTGGATCTTGCTGCGTTCTCAGGCTGGGTTGACTTTCGAGGTGAGAGGGGGAGCCGGTCATTGAGCTCTCCCCAGCCGACCGTAACTTGTTTGTCATTCTGGCAGAAAAATTTACAAAAGATAAATGCAAAGTATTCCCAAATGTAATGAGGTGCATTTTCCACATAGGAATATAACAGGAATTATGAAAACGGTGCTGCTACCCTTCTATGACATGCACTCTTTCTTATTACTTCAATTGGTTCATTTTCCAAGTCATGTTCAGTCAAATATTGTGAAAGCGGGTAAATTCGCTGTTTTGGGAAGTCTTATTCATGTTGTATATGCCTAATCCTTTTTTATTTTCCCCTTTCTGAGTTTCAAAGCTTTAAATTTTGCTAGAACTTGTGATAGTAGACCATCATCTCTAATAAGGCCTCACGAGAATGCGGTGTCCGGCGCCCATTTCTACTTTCCTTGACGTAAAAACCTAGACAAAAATGAGTTAACTTGCTTTTAACCTCCACAATTACTCTAAGAATGGAAATCGTGAAAATATGTCAGAATTTCGAGCACATTACTGAAAGAGGACACAATTATTTCCACCAAAATGTAAGATAGGCCCCTTATGTAGCGTCAGGTACCATTCCGTATGGCCTGGTACATATTACTTTATTTCTAATACATATTTTTTTGGGTCTTTGAATAAAATTGGAATAAAATCCAATAATGGCCTTAATCGAAAGAAATGCAGTTGTAGTTAAGGGAGACTTGGGAATCACGGAAGAATCCCCCAAATAGCCCCAAATTATTTTAAGGCTGCACTTTTAGCTTTAGACTAATTGGACACTAACCAGAGCACTAAAGCTATCTAGTACCTAGTATTGCGGCCACACTTGCAAAATTTTTCATTTAGTAAACAGAAGATCATAACCCATGGGTATTTTTGTCTACATTACACTAACTGCAACGTTCTTTTCACGTTTTAGTATTTATCAAATTTTCATAACTCAAGCCTCATGAGAGACACTACACCAATGCACTTAACACATTTTTTCACTTACTAAAAATTCAAAAATTGGAAGTGTCTATGATGTTCATGAGGCTTTCGAGTCATTCAAGTTTAAATTCTATTCTTGTTTATATGTGAATTTGATAAAAGTGTTTCTCACTGTTGACACTCAAGCCTGTTTTACAAATCTGTGCTTATTAAGCACTTAACTCACAGTTGAGAGTAGGAAGTATTATTCTTCAACGCCTTTGCCAAAACACATTTCTTATTGCGCAGTATGAAATTTCGGTTTTGTGACGTTTTCTTCTGCTTTGGGGCAACGGCCTCAATGAAGAAACTTTTCGTAGTTTCTACGATTTACCAATAAACAAGGCATTGACTCACCATTGCCTGGGCGTATCCCTGTTAGAGGAGAAGGTGAACAGCCTCTGAGACCTTTAACTGCCTTTTTCTCCCTAGGATCACAAACCCCAAGGCTTGGCAGATCCCTCGGCTGGTTATCGCCACTAAGGTGTGATGCCTACGACATTGTAGTTATCATAGTAGAGCGCTTACCCAGCCCACCTCGTCTGGATCAGACTCCCCGCCTAATATATCACATTTCCACGACAACGATGTTTGCTCTTCACTCGGTTTTTCCACCCTCCCCATACATGTTTTGTTGTTATCATCAGAACCCACCACACTTCCCTTGTCCACTTCCACCTCTCCAATGTTGGTCTTTTTGAAAACCGTAACGTCTTCGTTTTCAGGTAAATCGGAGGTTTCATCGCTCGAAACAGAAGATGCTGAGCTAGCCGATTTTGATGGCAAGTGCAAGCGTGGAACCGGTGGTTTGTGTTCCTGAAAAATGTGGCAATTAATTCCCCGCTTACCTTCTTTTTTGCAGTGGAGATCACAGTTTCGCGTTCGGACGAGTCATCGAAACATATTTTGTTGAACTCGGGTTCAATAGATGATCGTTGAGGACTTAAAATAAAAACTTTATTAAACTTGCTAAGGCATCCGAGTATTCATAATATTATGCGAGTTCAAAACCCAAACCGTCGAACTGGTTCGAGCCGCATAAGTCAGGTTTCGTGTTTCAGAACAATGACCAAGCTCAGCAAGACAGCAAAGTGTGAAAGCCGATTTGTACCACTCAGTTCTTCTACGCGTGGTAGTGAGTTTAATCACGCATTCAGGGTCTAAATAAGCTTGCGTCAATTTATTTTAAAACGCAGCTCTTTAGAATTTGAATTCATGCACACGTCCAGAGTGCCACGTTTGAGAAAAATTATGCGCAGCAATGGGCACAGTAATAGCTCTCCCGCAGAAATCTCCACGGGTTCATATGCACGCATGATTTTGTAGCGGCACATAGTAGATTCAATTGCTGACTCCGTATTAACGATCAGTGCATTCGATGAGCTCAAGTCTGCAACTGGCTAGAGGTCGAAGGCAAGATTCAAGAGTGTTTCTGCTTGCCAGATAGGTCTAGTGGCCTCCTGCATGTTTCAGGCTCCGGAAAAATCCAGTAGCTGTCATCTTGTCTAAGCCTCTTATTTTCACTGGGTTGAGCCCCTATCGTTGCACATCTCGAATACTTTAATCCTTTCCTTTAGTTGATTTCTGCATTCTTCCTCCATAACTTCATCGTAAAAACACCCCACGAAATGAAACCCAGCTTGGAGACTCAATTTGGAATGAAAGTGGCATTTCGTAAATGCAAGCCGCACAAATCTTTTGGAATTTACTGATTCTGACTAGGACTGGCTTATTCAATCATTCGAATCTGATAAAATAATGAGAATAAATGTAGTACTGCTGATTATCTTGTCTAGACACGTTTGTTGGAAAATGCCTAAAATGCCTTTAAAGAAAGCTTCAAAATAATGCGCTGCCGGGAGAATTGCAGAAAGCCAAATAACTTAGGTGAGAATTCTCGAGGACGCATGAATTTTATGAATCTTGATGGTTTATCGGTAGCTTGCTGAAACGACAAAAAAGTCGTTGGACCAAGTGATTTTTCTCTCGTACTTTATAAAAGTAACAAATGAGCTTTTGTTAATTTGGGATTGAGCATTTTTCATAAAACCACTTCAGCCAGCTTTATAAAAAGTCGATTTAACCTAAGTACACAAAAGAAATTGCACTGGTCATAGCACCGTTGCTGAACTCAGTCGTGACGAGGTTGAGGTTTGAACTTTAATACAAGTTATGTTAATTGATTTGAAACTGCTTTAATATTAAACAAGAGCTCTAAAAAATTCAGAAAGCTCCATTTTGATTGTTTTATTCATTCACCAAAATTTAAGGTGGACTTCATTAATATAAGTGTTTCGATTAAAAAAAAGGAACATTTTGACAAAATTTCGGGAGGTTTTACTGAGCAACACCCGTTGCTTGGTACATAAATAACAAAAATAGCCCTAGTTGTTAACTAATAATTAAATAAGGAAATAGAACTGCGCAATTAGCATACACTCGATGAGCGAAAATGAAAGATATTATTTCGATTTGAAAGATTTTTCAACAGTTTATATTGGAATAGATTTTTAACTAAAGTCTCACCACTTTGCAGAAACAGATATGCCCATTTATGCAGAACCAAGAAGCTAAAATCTTTAAAAAAAGTAATTAAATATTTTAGAAAAGACCTAATGAGGAAGTAATACCAGTTACTTACCGATTTTCAATTTAAATTATATCAAATGTTGCATTAAGAATGTTTTGGTGTTCATTGGTAAGCCTGGAAACACTTAGGGACATGTGCGCTATGCACACACGTTATAGCAAGCTCTGCGTTCTTCACCTGCTATACAGCCAATGGGCTAACAGCAAAGTAATTCTAAAGAGGTAAATTAGTACTTAACTCATTCAGGCTCGAGGACATAAATTCGAGGATTTGGCCACGAAAAACTTCAACTTGATTACCCAAAAAAGACTTTCAATATCTTGATTTTCTGTATATGCACAAGCGTTTCAACCGTCAGTGTGTCATGTTTCTGAAAATCGAAAAGGGCATTTCAGCAACTACCTATTACTGACTGTGTTTATATGCTCAAATTGGTAAATTATACAGCTTTAAAGTCATCTTTTGAGCGAGATATCATGCATTTTGGTCTTGTTGGAGACTCCAGCAAGTGTAGGCACTAAGCAAGGTTTAGCACGTCTTAACGGGATCTGACCGCATGCTGGGGCCTACAACAATTGGTGACCCAGACGAGATGGAAGGTCCTCCAAATTTAACAACAGCACAAACTTGTAATCAATTTTCATTCAGTACTAGTATTGTATTCTTTCACCTATGCAAAGTTAACTAAAAAGCTTATCTTCTAATAGCACAAAACTTATGTAGAAAGGGTGACATTTTTCGCCCGACCAGGCCGTAATACGATTATTACTTACTCATTCTGTGCTTTGTGAACCAAACACTAAGGTCAATCTGAATGTTACAGCAACTTCGATAGTTGCATTCTTAATGTTTTAATAGCGCAGTTGTAGGCAGTAACCAAAATTCATGTGAGAAAATTCCGTCCTTTGCCAAATCATTGTTACATCTGCTTATGTCCATCAGTTTTGACAAGGTAAAACGCGTTATTTCGTTGACAAGTTACTCCATCATCAAGAAGGACAAATATGCAGATGGGGAACCCACCTATTGGTCAACCTAATAATAGATCAAACACTTGGATTGTCTGTAATCCCCAAAATTCAAGTGATATTGCTCATGGCTACTGAATGAGTGCTTCATTTGCGAGAACAGCGGTGACCAAAAATGTGTTGATTTTAACCAAGTGATTTGCGAATTCAATGATGAGCTGTTTGAGAGACACAGTAGACGACTTGACGCAGAGATGATAGCATTATCTAAAAAAAGCATGACCCACTTTAAAAAAAACTATTGTTTAGAAAAACAGCAAATTTTGTTAAATCAGTATTGAGCAGACGCTCAATAATTGTAGCACACTAAAATAAATGTAAATTCGCCTTGCGTTCAATTATCTAATATCTGTACACAGTACAGGCTTCTAAGAATCAGCAGAGAGATATCAGGTTCATGTGTGTCACCTTGTCAAATCACTAATTAAAAACAATAATACATTGAACCAATAACTAATATTATATGCACATTCGTCTTTGTAAGTTAACTTATTACCCTTTGCCTACTAGAATACCTTGAATGAAAGGTGCTTAGAATAGGGACACTTTCAAAAATATCACATTTAGTCAAATTATATTTGTTGTTATTCACAGTAACCCCACACTTTGTCATACTAACATTGGCGTTATACATGGTTTGAGTAAATTTTGCAATGGTAAATGCTGCGTATCTTTTGTTATTTTGAAAAGGATCTGTAAAAATGACACCTTAAATAGACATTCACAGACTTGATTACAGCAACAGATTAAAAGCGTTTTCAGCAGAGTGAATTTATTCCAATATTAATGAGAGAAATGAGATAATGGAAATCGGTTCACTAAGTATTTAAATAAATCTTACTGGATTACGACAACTCAAGTCCCATTTACTTCCCATCGTTTCACAGCAATTCGACTTGGGCTGTACGATCAGCCGTAAGAACTGGAGTCCAAAAAATTGACCTAGAAATGTTGATGGTCGAAATTATAAGTTAGGTCCGCTTAGTAAAAGCTAAGTCTTAGTTTGGTGGCACGGATTGAGCAGATTTAATTTCGAACGGTGGAGACATTCAATGCACATCGTATTTTTTCAAATAAAAATTCAGGCATTTAGTCAGTGTATATTAGCTCGTGATAAAACGCTTGCTTAATTCATTGTTATGATTAAATAAAAGTTTTATAAACTTATCTTTTCATTGTGGGTTTGCTATTATATTTAGAGACAGCCAAGGCATTGCATCATCGTTTGTCAGCAATCGTATGAATCACAAAGGCAGCTAGTATAATGCAATTTTTCTGTGCCAAAGCACAATCCTTTGGTTAACTCACATTTATTTATTCGAGTTGATAAATACCTTACCTTATATTTAAAGAAGTTTAATCAGCATATATAGTAGATAAAATCAATAATAAGAGTCAAACTTAAGAGTCAAACCTATCATCACATGCAAGCAAATAATCAGTACATTGAAAATAAGTGCTATACAATTTTGAATTTGGAAAAAAACGTAAATCTAATATAAGGTTGTTTAGTCCCGTTCACGGTTCTCATTGATATCATCACCTCAATTATCGACATTATTAGATTCTGAAGTAACTGAATTTTTCCGGTACTTATGGATGAAGAATGATGGTTGTTATGGCATCATTCTAAGCCTTTGTGAAACTGCAGAACCGGTCAGTATTGTAGTAGTAAAAAACAATTATGAGCGTCTTAAAGTAAAATAAGTTTTGCAACTCGTCTTTAAAAAAACCAAACGGCATTAAAAGATATATGGTAATACTAATAAAGCCTTTCAAAGCCATCTAGTTAACTTTAAGTTTAAAGTTAAAGAAAAGGAAAAATGCAAAAAATCGCACAAGCTTGGCTTTCTTTGATCCGCTTTATGGAATTGCAAATAAATAAAAGCAAAATATATGCAGCTTTTTTTACTAAAATGTAGCTACGAATTTTATTACCAAAATTATTTATAAGCATTCATAGCCTATAATTAATTGAAAAATATAATTTGGGTAAGGAGCAGCCGAACATATGGGTAAACTGCAGTTAAAAAAACCTATTTAATTACACTAACAAAAGGCGCAATTTTTGAAATGCAGACTACCCCGTGTTTGTTGTACAGTGGGTTGAACTTTGTAATTGTAATAACCTTTTAATGGTCGGACGATGTATATGTAAAGCAGTTATATACAGAGGTGGTGCACCTAGAGTGCTTTTGTTAATAAATCTAAATTTAGCCACATCGGTGTCTTAGGTCTTTTATATACTGTATATTCGTTGCCGATTTATGCCTTGTGCATCTGGATACTTCTGATCGAATATAGATTTACGTTCCAAACATTTAAAAAATTCCTGATTGTCAAAACCACTGTTCATTTTCCTACACTAAACTCTCTAGCCGTTGCCGTTAAATAAGTACAGCTTCACCGCCTTTGTCGTTTTAAATTTTGAAAATCCGTGGTATGTGAAACAGCAAACGCTGTAATGTGGGTCAAGATGTAGATTTCACTATTTTTTTCCACTCACCCAAAAACTTGAATGAGTCTGTATGTTTACTCTCTCTTAGTATTGATAGTGCTCGTTTATTGCGGTCCCCCAACATCGTTCTCTGTTTCTTCACCAAATCCATCTTTATTCGCGTAATAATAGATAGCTGATTGCTATGCATAATCTTAGCATTTTGTGTAGGATGTGTAATGTGTGGTAATATTTCCTCAATATAATTCCCTTTCCGACTGGTCATTATTGTCTCAAAATTCCTTTTTATTTTATTGATCTCTGACATTAATACTGCAACACTTGCCAACTTCTCAGCTGCACTCGACGTTTTTCACCACATCCACGTCCGTTTACCGAAATCTAAATAAGGCGTTGAATGTGCTCCATAGTGTCATAAGCCTCTCATCTGATGGCAATCTACATTACTCGATTTACATAATTCCGATTTCAAATTTAAGTAACGGGCTTGTTTGTAAACTGTTGTGTTAATTCAATCATGTTTCTAGTCTTGTAATAACGGAAATTATCTACGGTTGCGCCATTTTCCTTCTTCGCTACTGCTTTTTCTCAGCAGTTTCGACTAGAGCATAACATCTTTTGATCACAATTACGCAGAACAGCCGTTATCACGCCCAGCAATGTTTCGTTTCGCTTATAGGCTGTTTGGGCGCAATGACACCTCAATAATAACGCTCTATGAAGTCAGTTTGTCTGTTGTGTGCACATAGACAAGGTAATCGAAGTCCAACGCCCCACAGCCCTTTCCAAGTCATAGACTGAACCTTCTCTAATTTCATCACATTATTATTTTAATCTTCCCTTCTACTAGTCGAATTTCCTAGGGATCTCGTCATTTATACGTTTCACACCCGATTTCAGTGGAGGGATATATCAGACGTTTTTTTTTCACTCGAATGACTGCATTTTCGTTTTTTAGCGGGACTGGTTTTTATAAGACCTGGACACCATATTTTGAATTATAGTTTACTCCTTTCTCGTTATTGTAAAGAGAATAATTCGTCTTGTTGATGGTAATAACAGGCAAATGAGAGCTTTAAAGGATTTTAAAGTTAGGTCAGGCAAGTACTCTGTTTGCTTGGAAATGAACATCCCGGTTGGTTTCTATAAAATTAAATTTGGGATGGAGAAAAAACATTTACATCTCTTGTGCTCCCATGCCCTTGTGGCTAGGTGAGGCATTGTGCGGCATATTCGAGGTACATATCATATATTTGTAGACACATGCAGTCATTGGGTAAGCAAATTTGGTCATAGACGGCCATGGGCGCTCGTCGATGCCTTCAGGGATCCAAGTTCTCGGTTCTGACAAGTGTAGAGCACTCACTTTAAAGTAGCTACGTATCAAATGATTAAGAAAGGCTGGCCAGCTGTCAGACGATAGGAATGGTGAGAGCTACTATTATGATCTGCTTCCTTTCACAAGTCCCAATTAACGCAATAAAATTGTGTAGTATATCTGAAACACCAGAAACCTGTTTTGCAAAGTAGTCGTAATGCGGCCCGCGGGGAGAACAGTTCTTCTTTTTATACGTTAGATATTTCGCCCTTTTCCAGGTCCTCAATGGGTTTATTCTTCTCTAAAAGCGATGCTTTGGACTTCACGGTACTACCTTCAGATCATATTGAAGGACCCCTTGGATTAGGTCACAGGTGGTTTTAGACTAACATTGCCTTAGGCTTTCCGGAAGATGACAGCTTGAATCAAGTTGAAAAGGATACTCTTATCCCAGCCCTCTGTATGCAACACGTTCGCAAAAACTATTGCGCAGAACCGTGGGCAGGTACTGCTCGATATTAACCGCACGAGCATTAGGGCAGCGCTGGCTGATTGCTCCGGAAAGTGGCACTGGGCCTCGTTGGCTTTATGTAGGCGTCAGTTCGACACAGCCATGAATTGCAATAAAAGATAGTAAGTTGGTTACCCACATCGATGCACTTTTTCTCAGTCTCTCAGATCCAGATTTTCGAGAACAGATGACAAAACGGTACTTGGAACTGCGGGCAATATATCGCTCAACGGGCCTCGAACCCAAGTATTAGACGTGCTCTTTTGTCAATTTATGCGTCCATTTATCACTGAGTTCCACAGGATTGTTATTGAACTGCAGACATTTATACTTGCAAACCTCGTCCACTGTTTTTCTTTTAAATAAAAAAGTACGAAGCGACTACTTCTTATATAGGTTTTAGCGCAATGTTCGGATAATATTCCTGGTGAAAACGAAACCGTAGGTATGGCCAGAAATGGACGCAATAGAATGAGAAATTAGTTAAATGACTACTGTGACGTCAGATCAGGTAGGCAAAAAATACCCCGTGAAAATGCACAATTTCTCGATTTTCTTCGAAAAGGCGTGGCGTCAGAGAAATGACCAACCACTCTAATGTTACGGGTTACGAGGGGCACGTAAGGGTCTTCCGGACGTTCCCTCCCCGAAAGCATAGTTTCAACGTAGGACGGTGCACCAAATGATGAACCTCACTTTATACATGAAGTCGTGGAGTTACACGTTTTAATGGACGAATTATCGCGTTACCTGAAGTGCTTTCAAAAACCCGCCCTCAAAGATATCCCCCAGCATTGAAATTAGAATGCAGAAGCAAAAGGGACTTCTAGTCCCTATAAACGAAATTGCGTGATTGTTCGAGATCAGTAGTCTTTTTGAGATGTGTGACATTTTAGCTAGAAGCTGACACTGAGAATCTGATCTAACCTTTAAGTGACCCCTAAAGAATGTCAACTTCCGACATTGTCAGCCGTTTTAACAAATTGGCCGGTCGACGATACTGGTACAGCTAAATTGGAGTTATTGACTCCAGGCCGAGCTGTACATGGACCTTTCGCCATATTTCGAATTCGGGCGTTGGTCCCCTTAGTCTACACGATTAACGGTAACGATGCAAGCAAACCAAAGTGACATAGTCATACGCTTTATACAATAAGCAATAGAAAGTGAAGGCAACCGGTTGATGTGGTTGACTGTTTTAAAAATAACTGGAGACAGGCTACCATCACTATTAGAGGATGTAGTCAAGTTCGTGCCTCAAGTAGGAATTTTTCTCTTCATCTTTTATCCGAGGAAATCCATACACCAAACCATCCTGGTTTCCAATATAAACTGTGTTGTACACCTTCCACATCATGTCGCGCACCTTGCGAGCCGGATGGAAAAGACCCTAAAAGGATTTTAAAAAATACAGTAGGTACAAAGTTCAGAAGAATATGGTGAACTAATAAGCACGTCAGATATTTAACGTGAGCTCACTTGCAGAACATATTGTATGATTTTGTTGGGTCCTAGGGCAACTCTGAAACCTTCGATGGCGGCCATGAATGCCTGAACAACATGGGGTGAGGTCTCAAAGACATTGGGCCAGACGTAGTTGAGCAGGTGGATTAAGGCGTCTTCACAACCAAAACCGTATACGCCCAGTGCCATATGCCCGACTGCAGACATCGCAGTCTGCCGGTGGACCAGGTCCCTGAGGGAGGAAAATGAAAAATTAGGAAGAAAACAACTCATTCGACGCGAAAACATGAAACACACATCTAGGGTATCTGTTGGAAGAAATCCAGCAACGATTACCTCGAAGTTCTCACACTGCGTTTCCAGGCTTTCCGTTACACAATGACTTACCAAGAAATGGTAGAATGGAGGTCTCGCACGGCTGATAAAGGATATGCTGAACATTCAGCATTTACACCTCAAGTACGGCTCAAATGTGCTTTGGTACGAATCAGCATCTGCTTGAAGATGGTTACTTGATGTGGCCTGCGACATAATTTTACGTGGAATGAATCAGTATTTAGATGGATTCACTAGACAGACGGTTTGTGGCACATTTAAGGGGCAAATATGACATGAAACAAGAATGATACTAGTTTTATCAAAGAGTACCTGTCCATTAGTGCATCTTCTAGGAGTGGCGTAACGGCATATATGTAGTCTTTGCTCATCTCGCCTATGTATTCAAACATGAAGGCGAGCGACTTGAGCACGCCATTCTGCACGTTAAGCTCTGGAACCCGGTATTCATTCATTAAACCAGGTAAGACTGTGAAGGGGGAGCAGGTCTCAGCGACGATTGCGATGGCGACTGTCGTACAGACGCGGTTCTGACGTTCTTGCACCTATAAGTAGACCAAGTGAATGAACGTACTAAAATGTGGTGCTCAGCAAGTGGTTGTCGTTATGTGTTTTATACTGTCACCGACAGGAACAAAATAGCAATGGGTGGTAACTAGAAACCAACAAATGCACAACATGGAATCAAGCAGCTTCCTGGATTCGACGCCTGCGCTGGAGAGGAATTTGGTCAAGAGACAAGTCCAGGTAGAGGCCCTAACATGGGTATTAGCCCGGTGTATTTACAAATTTTAAAAGGTAAATACTAAAACAGATGGAGCGAGATTAACTAACCTTCAAATTATTAAGGAGGGTGGCAAGGACATCGTGTGGACCAATGGCTTTCGCAATGTAACCGAACGTGTTGACAGTGGCACGGCGAATCGATTTCTTGTGTGCCTTGATGAGTTCCAACAGTTCGAAACAGATCCGCATCCACTCACGTGAGGACACATATTCGGACCCACGATCGGCTATCCTGCCAACTAAGTCGATGCAATTCTCTTCCACCTTTTCGTGACTAAAGTTGAAAGGACCCGTAAATGATAAGTACGATAATGAATTAGAAGTCGCATAAAATATGTGTTTTGAGCCTGCCTATTATTTGGGTTCAAGATTTAGCCTGGAATTTTATTCAATATATGACACATATAACTAACACCGAGATGGGTTGTAATTATGAAATGTTGCGCAAATTAGCGTAATTGGGTGGAACCCTGCACATAATTGACAAAATCACCCAAAGGCAATACAAAGTAAGAAACTGCCAGCTTTTAGCCTTGAATACGATGCCCGTGAGGGCCAGTAACAAAGCAAATCTGACGATGGAGTCACACCAAGAATGAGAAGAATCGAATGGCTAAAACTGAACTAGGAAAACCCTATTAAAGCTAAAATATGCCCGACTTTTAGCCTCGAGTTTGACTTAAAGACATAAGGCAAATTTGGAAAGGGTAGATTAACTCACCGATTCTTCAGAATGGGCGTGAGACGTGGTAGGAGCTCCTTGATGGGTGGAGTCATCTTGGTCATACCAATTACGTTGACGATGCTTTTAAGTGCACCCAGAATCGAACCTAAAACCTCGGGGTACTCCTCACCTAAATACTCGTACAACACTACACCAAGATGGCCCATAAGTTTCTCCTCCTGACACACCTTCATGACGCCAGCAATCCTGCTGATCAGGTCAGCCGCCTGCTGACGGACCTTTGCTGATTTGTTGTTGAGACGCCAAAGAATAGTTCCACAGATCTGCGGGAGGTAGGGCTTTACACGTTTGCCCAACGCCTGCACCACAGTACCGAAGCCCGTCAACAACACAGCATCCTATAGGAATGCAAATTTCACGCAAATTGAGATTTCATGCCCATGAACAAAAAGTGAACCAATGTTGTGACGAATCAAAAAACAATTCAGCTTTCTTGTAAGGTAAAACGTGGCATCAAAAGACACGTCTTTCAACGTTTAAATATGGCACTCAATGAATCTCGTCGGCCGAAAAATGGCCTTTTAATGAATCTATACACCCGAATGAGACATTTTCGGTATTTAAAAATTACATGGTAATACCTTAAATTCAAAAGACACGAATAGCTACAAGACAGAGTTAAAATAGAGAATCAGAGGTGATGCTTGGAGAGTCAAGAGAACCCCCAGGGTAACCTCAAACGTATCAATAAAATATTTAAAGAAACCAATGTCCCAGGGTAGGGAACAACTCGACATGAATTAGTTAAATAAACAGATTTAGAGGAAATGCAGGGAAACTTGCCTCGGTTGTCTGTTCCTGAAAAGCGTAGAGAATGCCATCGATCAGTTGTTCTTCCAGTCTCGCATCGATTTCGTCGCTACCCAGAGCGGACATGACCTTTTCAATAGTTTCCATAACCATCTTACGATACTGCTCTGATTCATCTTTCAGGTCGTCAACAATGCGTGTAATAATCTCAGTAGCTCCGACTTTCGTAGCGATCTCCACGGTCGTGTCCACAAGCTATAAAACATTTTAGAAGGGGCAATTAAACTAGCACGTCAAAGGAACTTTCGAAAGTACCGAACAGATAAATCGCGACGAAGCCCGTTCACAAATGATTTCCAACGGTTGGGATAACTAAGTGTACGTCAGAAGGCATTTATAAACAAAATGACCAGGAAAAGTGTACGACGACGAAAATTCGCTAGCAGAAAACATGGCATCCCAATTATTATTATTATTAAGGATTAGAGTGAATATAAAGACATTTAGGTTAGTGATTTTGGCCCGATTTTAAGTAAAAATAAATTACCGGTCGGTAGTTGCGCCGATCAAGAGCCATGCGCTGATTCCAAAAGTGTCTAAAGAAAGGCGGTAAGATCTCATTTCGAATGTAATCTGGCTCAACGCCCTCGGTGGCGCAGCACTGTTTCACCACTTTAAGGACGATTTTCTTCATTTCTTCGTCGGGCGATGGAAATTCTCGGATAAGTACTAGCATAACTTCTCTCGTGTAATAGTTGGCGTACTCGGCGTCCATCAAAGGGATCAAGTAACCGATGGCCTTCAGAAAGGCAGCAAGACCCTAAAAAACAAGCAGTTGGCTGGTTTGACAAGGTAGGTTGATCGATGTGAGTCGACGCTCAAGCGCTTACTTCTTCTCTGATGACTTTAAAAACGACGTTGGGTAAGAAACCATTCTGGTGCTGGACATATACATTCATTTCAAAATTTAGAAAATACAAACATTAGTTGAAACAATTTAGGGGCTTTCAATGCACTTCGCCCACTTGCAAGACGCTATAGTGGGTTTTTAGCCAAATCTTTTGCTGATTTACATATTAACCCCTATGGAGTCTAGGAACAACTATTAGTTCAAGCTACAGAAATGTTAAAAAATAACCTTTTTTGCAAGAATCATAATTTTGTTAACAAAATTCTAACAGACTGTTGCTTCGAACGAGCCCTCCGAAACCAAATTCTGACGTAAATGACCTCAAATTCTGAGTCATAACTAACTTACCAAACAACAAGAATTTGCCCTTCCAAGGAATCTATATCGTGTTCAAGCCCAGCGTTGCTACCAGCCGTGGGCATGTAAAAATAGCCAGTACCTTCTTTATGCTTACTACCTGTGTGAAATTCCAAATTTTAGTATTTAAGAGCGCACTTTGCAGGTAACCACTTAGGTCATTGCACAAGTTTTTGAAAGACGTCGAAATCAAAGTATGGGCAAAAGACGTTCATTTTCCTTTCAAATTACAAATTATTCGGGTTTTAAACTGACTGGCAGTAACCTTATACACAATGCTTAAAATCTCCATAATGAGCGGACATTTTAGCAGAGTTCAAGTAAGTTTTTCCACATTATTGTAATAGACACAGAGAAGCGGCCTCGACGTGCTACCGTATTCGTCTTTGTGCTTCCCCTCAGTTGTCCAGATGGCAAAACATGACACCCAATACTTTTTAACAGAAACGTCATTTGTACACAAACAAAACCAAGACCTACCTTTCCACGGTGACTACGAATTCCTTTCCAAAGTGGTTTAAGAACAGAATCGAAGGATTCAATACCGTATGGCGTCGCAGCTTCAGCTAACGCAGCAAGCGCGAGAGCGGTGATAGTGCGGACCTTCTGCTGTTCGTCAACAAGACCATGCTCGATGATTTCCACAAGAGAACGCAGATGGGGCAAGATAGCGCATCCCATTAAAATAGATATTTGTTGCACAATTTTAATGCCGGTGTGTCGTGCCTGCCATGACTTTTTCGATTTGCAGACAGCCTACCAGAAAGGGAGACAATCAACCTCTGACACAAATCACCAAGCAAAACTAAACTGAAGTTCAAATGACGAATGATGTTCTAGTCTCAATCCAGTTTAATTGCAATAACATTAAAGAGAGTGAGGGAATAATGCGTAGATCACTCTGTTTGTTAATAGCCATCATCTAACACAAGAGCTCAATGAGATTGAATAAAATGACTTTTCGCGATCGAGGTTTAAAACTGACTTGTCTTATACCTTGCCAATGAAACAACGAATTTCGTCAAGAGCTGCGATGTACATTACTACCAATCCAGCTAAGAAACGAAAACTTAGGTCGCATAAGCGGCGGCCAATAAAATATCAATGCAAAATTAGTCCAACTTGGCATAAAGTAAACAAGAATTCAATTGGTTAAAACATAGTTTACCTTCAAAAACGGGAGAAGACTTGGGATACCCAAGGCAGAAGCTACAACTGCAAAGGCACGAGCAGTGGTATTGCGCACATACTCATCTACGTTGTCAATATCGGGACGCATGGTTGAAATCATGGTTGCTAAACCTGCCGCCTAAAGCAAGTGAAAGAGTTCATTTAAAACACGAACAATGAAACTTTGGAAATTATGTAAAAAAATACCTTGGCTAGATTTGAGATAATTTCACGACCTTCCACACGAGCGTAATAGTCTTCATCGATAAGCAGGGGTTCAATAACTACCAGGATTTTATGCACATAAGGACGAACTAAATCATCCAGTTTGTACAGTATCCGATCGATGACTTTAACCAACAAATGCCTTTCTTGATCTTCCAAAGTTGGTGACATGAGGAGAGGAAGGATTTGGGTGAAGAGAGGACCGGCACCAAACTCTCTTGCTTTGTCTGTAATTTGACGCAGAGCAGATTTTCGCATCGGTGGCGTGCCGTTTTTTATTTTTAGCAACAGCGTCATGATCTTCCTTTCTGTTGCTTCCTCCGGCGGCAAACTATCTTCATCTACATCTTGAAGAAGCTTATCAAAATACTGCAAATCATCAGGACGCATCATGGGCAAATTATTTCCCTTTGGCTGTAAGTCTCCCAACGCAGCTGCATTTCCTCCAGTCGCAGCTGACCCAAGGCCTGCTGCTGTGCCTACGTCAGGAGTAGTCATTCGAAATCCGAATGGAGTTCCAGCGATGGGAGTGGGTGTAGCCAAAAGACGCCGAGTCGGCGTGCGCAGGGGTACATACCCAGCAGGAGGAGGCAAGATTTTGTAGCCTGGAGGAAGCATCTCGTCCAGCTCCTCGTCAGTCAGTGGACGATTGCGATCGTCAATCTCCTGCTGCCACTGCACAGCCCGCATCTGTTCTGGTGTCATGGGTATGCCGGTACCCGGGATGGTACTAGCAAAGCCAAATGCTGGAGTCGCCATGGACATTGCCTTTGGCCCAGTAGGGGTAGCACCAGACGGAGTAAATCCGAGACCAGGCGTTCCCATGCCAGGCGTACCGATAGCTGGTGTGAACCCACTAGGAGTTGCAAGACTGGGCGTAGCACCAGCGCTTGGGGTAGAACCAGCTTTCATTGGAGTCTCATCCCAGCGCGATTTACGTTTGGCCATAACAGCAGCAGCAGTGTTAGGAGTTTGACCAAATATCTTGTAATTAGAAGAAGGGGTGTCCTGAATAGAGTTAACCCCACCTGGTGTCTGATCTGCCCGTGGAGTCTCCGCCCACCCAGCACCATGGCCCGGTGTGTCAGATCCGTAACGCTCCGAATGAGGTGTTTCATCCCAGCGGTTTTTCCTAGTGCTCGGTGTACCCTGTCGAAATAAAGTATTGATTACGAAGGGCTTATTGACAAGCTCTTGGAAGGCAAAGATTCTGCCACAAAAATACGAATAAACCTCGTTTAAGAATTCACCACCTTTAGTAAAAAGTAGAAGAATAAGTAATTCAAAATAAACTTCAATAAGTCGCATAAAAAGCCTGCGGAAGAAGAGAAATCAGTAGCGGTTATCAATTCATTATCCAAAATCCAACGTTAAACAATTAACATAAATGAGTGATTAACGTATTGAACAACAGATTTCAAATTAATAGTCAAACACCTACCGCCAGTGTATCTCGGCCAGGTGTTGCTGCACTTGGGACATACGCAGGCGTTTCAGTCCACTGGCGCACACCTGGAGTTGCGCCGGAATCGCGGGGCCTCCCGGGAGTTTCTTCCCATTGACGACTACCAGGGGTAGCAGCACTACCTGGGGTAGCTGAAGGCTGAATCGGCGTAGCTGCGTCATCCCATCGCTTCAACTCCAGGTCCTTGGCTGCAGTGCCATTACTGTCAGCTGACGGCTGGTCCCATCGGCGACGTTTAATGGGAGGAGCTGCTTCTACAACCTTTAGTTCACCCGCTTTTGCCTTTGCAGCAATCTCAGCCCGCAGGGCCCGCTGTTCTTGCGTAAGCTTTTGATTGAGCATGACATCCCTGTAAGTACTAAGCCTTGGGTCCGGGGTTTGATCACCTGGAGCAAGGAAGGGGAATTAAACCTTCTATGGTATAAAAACTCATATTTTACAATAGACAAAAGGGACCCAGAGAAGGCTAAAAGCATACATTAAATAGACATGAAAAGACCATGTTGATCACACCTGAAATATAACAGTAACTTACGTGAAGTAAAAAATTGAACCGCACCGAACACAGGAGATTTTTTGGAAGCTACAAACTACCATGATCTCACCCAAATCATACACGATACTGGAGAACAAATTACTCTTCGAAATAGAAAATATGCATTTAAATTACATCATATCCACGATTCTGCGTAAGTCAAATAAGGAAGGATAATATGTTATTTTTTTGGTTCTAGCATGCACATGTAGTCCAAGGCTACTGGGACAAAAAGGCCAAAAGTTATGAGGAGTATGACTTAGGACACAATTGACGCACCAGACTTAAAAGGATCTACACGATTCGGCGAGAGTACAGCTTTAAGTCTCTGGGCATGATATTCATCCTCCCGATCGGCAATGACTTTGCGTCTGATTTCGGGTTCTAGGGCAAAAAAATTCATTCCAAATTCACAACAAACCATCCTCCATAGCTATATCAAAACTGTACAAAATGTGAGCTATTAATTTAAACAACCAGCAATTGTATCAGAAATTGCATTTCCAGAATACAAATTTTTAGAAAGGTCAATAAATATGTATGCAATTTAAAAAAGACTTTTTCACAGAAGCACGTAGTTATCATATGACCAAAAATATAATAATGGGCTAATTGTCTAATTACGTTTGACATGCTCGAATTTCAAGCATGCCACTCAAAACAACATGCGATTTGCCACACTGGTGGTGACTACTATAACACTTTAATTTTTGTAGACCTGACGAATACTAAATGAATGGAAATAACTCTGTGATTGGGGCTGCTGACGCGCCTTAGCTGATACTCAATCTGCCCATATCTTGTATTTGTATCCTGAATACTCCTCTTTAGGAAGTTCACCTTCAAGTGAATAGGAAGCATGTGCATAAGCATAACTAGTCTCTTTTAATTTTAGGTCCAAACCAAGTTAGCACAAGTGGTTCTTACGTGGAACGTTATTTAAAATAACCAAAAATAATTAGTTTCCAAATTTGCTTAACGTCATTTGAGTACTCTGTATTCCCTATTATAAATCGTATATATTGTCAGGTGGTCTAAATCATCTTTTTTGTAGAGCCGGTGTTTTATCCCGATTAATAATAAAGTTATTATAAAGTTACATTGTTTATTCATCATGCTTACACTTTCCGGTTAGTCCGCATGCATTAAAAAAACTAATTGTCACAGTATTTCACATGCAATATTTTATATTTCGTTATTTTGACAAGGTCTTATTACACTAATATTCATTTTACGGTTAATTAATCTCAGTGAAAATAAGATTAACAAGTACTTCATCAAGATCCACGTAACCTTGAATTCTTTTGAATGTCAACAGTCTTTTCCAAAGAAATTCTCAATGATCTTGTTGTGGGCCACAGCATGCGGTTTTGAACCACGGAGGGGCCGCGGAATTAACCCTGGCCTAATTACGCTTGCCTTATACCCGAGATGAAGAAAAAGGCCAGAGAGGACGGACACAAGCGCTTACTTCAGAGATCAACCACATTGGTGTCGTTGTGTCGTGTGTGGTGGTTGCGCATGTGTATTTATAGCTCGAATGTGAGTCATACATGCGCTAAAATCGAGACCTATGTGTGGGGACATTCCAAGATAAATATTCGGGCTAATGAAAGGGGAGTTAAGGAATCGAGCGCCTGGCGACATGCTGCGACAAGGAAAACCCTGTGTAGGAGGTGGAGCGACCGAATTAGGGGGTTGAATAAACTGGTTTCACGAAAGCGGCATTCTGAAATTGCCAACGGCAGCATTGAAAAACCAAGGAACTGAACTGATGCTAGGTGTTTTTTTATGTGATGTTAAAGGTCAGGTGTTTATCTGATATTTTAATTTTTTTAGTTGATAGACTCTTTTTTACAAAATAGCCGTATATTGTTTACAATACGTTGGGTATTTTAAATATGTTAGTTAATACTATAACCAGATATATTGGTATCCTGCAGGTTTATTTGCGGGTAAGTGATATGTAGAAAGATTTTAAAATTAGTAATGTTCTAATCGAGAGTGATTGAAGTATCATTATGGTCGATAATTTCGCTAAAATTTGATTAGTTAGCTGTTCAGATTACCTGATGAATAAGCGCTGTTTTCGCTAATAATTCCGAGCTGAGGGGTACAAACCACTCCTGTTTAAAACATTTTTTGAACAAATTCGACTACTTTCTATTTTTCTGGTTCAGAAACAGTATTTTGTAAAATAAAATCTGGCAACAAAAATTAAGAGTCGAATTCTGTCGGTCACTCCAGATAGGATGCTTCCACGTAAACAAAATAACGTCAATAAGAAACTTGCAATAGCACTGGGCTTTAAAAAAATTAATGGTTTATACCGAGTTTCTTTGGTATAACTCATTATAACGGTAGTTTTACTTTAGTTTGTTCAATGAACATATCAGACCATCAACAATTCAGTATGGATATTTCTCAAATTTTATGCAGTTTGTAACGCTCGAACAGGGCTCTGACCTAAGAGGAGAGGTGAACTAATAACGAGACATACAATCCAGGCAAACACCAGGAACTAAGCACGAGAAGGAGAGAGGACACATCTAGAAGACTTTATTCGGGACACGGTTACACGACGAATAGAGGAGAAAGAGCGCAAACTGGGCGATAGTCTGGGAGACAGCGGATAATCCATACACTAGTTGTTGGGCAGGCCTAAAAAGGTAAAAATAAAGGGAGAAGTTACCAGGCGCTGTCGTGGAGTATGGCGGGCGTGACAAG
Source organism: Mesocestoides corti (assembly GCA_900604375.1). Lineage (NCBI taxonomy): Eukaryota > Metazoa > Platyhelminthes > Cestoda > Cyclophyllidea > Mesocestoididae > Mesocestoides > Mesocestoides corti. The sequence continues at coordinate 48,738 of UXSR01000230.1, forward strand.
TTACAGTCTCCATTAGAAATGAGATTTAGTGCAGGGCCATATCTAATTCTAGACGATTAATTTATTTAGGAAAACAGGTTTTATCGGACCTTCTAAAATAAACTATTTTAGACACTTTTCAGCGCATTGCTTTTATATTAGCCCTAAAGGCTTATCTAAATTTGCTGATGGCTGTTTACACAAAAATTTAAGTTTCAGGCGTGACAACAGCTCTTCCTGTTCGGAGGCGAAATCTTTTCATCCTTACTTTCAGCGTGTTTCCTTTTCATATAATTATAACACTCTAAATATGCGGTTAATATATGTAGCTAACTTCAAGTATGTCATGTTTAAATAGAAAGACTTTCAGCTCACAGGTTATTATTAGTTCTTATAACATACATTACATTCGATTGACTGTTGGTCTCTAAGCAGCCTGGTTTTACTAAACGACTTCGTTTTCGATTAAATTTTTGCCCATCATCCAACTAATGTTTTTATATCAGTTTAAGGTTGACGAAAAACCGATAGCTTAACAACTTAGAATTCGTGGATGTATTCCACGACACCACGTCCATGTATTATTGGGTAGAAATCATCAGAGGCATCTCAACAACAATTATGCCTCTCAAATCCAAATGTAGGCAATTAACTCTTCTAAAACCAAAATCCAATAGGTAAGTTAGAACCATGACTTATTTCCAATGGAGACAACCAATTAAATTAGTCTACTAATTTAAAATCGTATTCCTGAGTGTTTTCTGTTTGAGTAATAATGGTATGTGGAACGGTGCCGTTCGGCATTAACTTTCTAGTCGGTTAATCAGAAGAAATCCTCAAACCTCGCTCCAGTAAAAAAGAAAAATGAAGGCGGATGTCGCATCAATGCTATGGAGGTTCCCTTCGTTCCATTTTATTTGTATATTTAGACCCAAGAAATTCAGGAAGCTTTTGACCTATTTGATGTTGAGAAGACTGGTTTTATAGACACAAAAGATCTAAAGGTAGCAATGCGTGCCCTTGGTTTTGAGCCCAAAAAGGAAGAGATAAAAAAATTGACGTCCGAATATGATCCTGAAGGAAAAGGTATCTCAGTAATAATATACGTTGGACACCAGGTGTTATTTCATTTCCTGACTTCCTTCGAATGATGTCTTTAAAAATGCAAGATAAAGATGCCCGTGAGGAAGTGCTAAAGGCATTTCGTCTTTTTGACGATGACGAGACGGGCGCTATTTCATTCAAAAATTTAAAACGTGTAGCGAAAGAACTGGGAGAGAACCTTACTGATGAGGAACTTCAAGTATATATTAGTGTGTAATTTCCCTAAACTTTAGGAGATGATTGATGAGGCTGATCGTGATGGTGACGGTGAAGTTAATGAATCGGAATTCCTTCGTATAATGAAAAAAACGAATATGTATTAATGGAGGTTCAAAGGAAAGAAGGTTTTCAGGCTAAATTCAAGGCTTAGCATTTTGTATTTACTAAAAATTTCTTTGTGTTTTTTGTGGTCTTATATTTCTTTGTTTCCGTGGAGGTTCAGATTTGGAGTTGTACCTATTAAAATTCAAGAGAGTCATTATACAATCTTTATTTGATAGCTAACAGCGCAGTGTTTCGTAAGCGATAATGTAACGAGCGTTAACATTCAATAAAATGTAATTTTTGATGGCATACATCAGGAAAAAACCTCGCTGTAATCAATCATGACTTAAGTGACTTGGGTACTACCGATTGCCCAATTTCCCTTGTTAGAACTAGGTGGTACTAGTGCCCTATACCTATAAGTGATAACATTATTATAATGCCTGTGTGGATGCATGGTACAAACTTGAATATTTGATATATTTGAATCGGAAGGACGTTTATGAACAAAACGCGACCTAGCCAAATTTTGACAATGCTCTTCGCCAGTTGAACTAAATGTTCTTTAAGTTAATTGAGTCCGTTTAGTGTTTCGACTAATTAATAACATTCAACATCCAACATTCGTAGCCCCGACAAAATGTTCCTGCTGTCGAGTCTATTAGTGAAGAAATGGTTTGGCTTCGTGAAATTGAGAATTCGAGAGAAGGTAGGTGTATTCGTTTAGTCTGCAGGATTTTTTTGTATTTATTCATTAAAGAAAAAATGAAATCAAATCTCGACAGTTATTTTACCTTTGAACCACGACTGATTAATCGGAGGAATGGTGAAGACTTGTGGCCTTTTCGCCTAATGGTCGGGATATGCGTCGGCAAAGGTAACGGACATGACATAAAGCAGATCATTTTCTGTAAAAAAAACATGTTGGAAGATTATTAGAACCCATAAACTAGTGCTGGCTTTGCAGTGATGAATAAAAATTTGACTTGCTCATATCTGATTGCACTTGCATTGTGAAGAATTGTTAATTGCCTTAAGTAAGTACATGCAGTCACCCCCGATAGACCACATTGGAAACAGGTGATCTGGCTGAAGATGCTTAAGAGCTCTTTCCGTTCCACTAAAAGTAGAACCAACTAGAAGTCAGAGTAAGTGACGAAAGGCCTACTACCTGACCTTTAATTGGGATTTGAGTGAGATATGTACAGTTGTCTTTGACAGAAATGACGCATCATCTCCAACATCCTAGCTTTTAACTGTAGACTCTGGTTCCTCTGCATCATTTTCTTGGGTCATGCATGACCTAAACAAACGTACACCAAGCAACTGGTAACGAACCTACTTTGTCGCATAATTGGTCGATTTAGTTCGTTGAAATCACAAATCCCTCAACGCTATTGTAAGAGAATTTGCGTACTATATAGCCTAAGTAATGTAGATAGGTTAAGAACGTTGGCGTCGAGGAAGAAGTGGCCAGCTAACTACATAGCGACTCTTTAGGCGCCAAAAAGACATCATGGGGCTACAGCAACAATTCCCAGGACAAACTGATCATTGGCACCACACACGACGCACGGACATACGAACCGAAATGAACTAACGTTCCTCGATTTGTTTTGGGAATGAGACAAGGAGAAAGACCATGATCAATCCCCGGAATTGGTATTCACTCTTTCCGAATATCAAAGATAAATAAGGAAGACTTCAAACAAGACTTTTGTAAAGCATTTAAATAGACAAAATTTATTTATTTAAAATTGTATTCGTTTGAATAGAATGAGAGGTCTACGGATTCTTATTCGGTGGTCTGGCCCGCGCAACTGGAAGGGGCTTTATCCTGATGCAAGCCTCCGAAACGAGGGAGCGGATGTCCTTACCGAGTGGTGCTCTGTTAGCCGAAGCAAAAACTCAGAGAAAGTTATCATGAATGTGTACAACCAGCCAAGCACTATCATTATCCTACCTTGGAGTAAAGTCAATCATGCTGGGGTCACACTCAAGGCGCTTGCCCCTGGAGTGAAGGAGGACACCATTCCTAAGAGAAGTGGAGTGCATTACAACAAGGACGGGAGAATCGAAATACAAAAGTAATACTCTGGCAATGAGACGACATTTTAAGTATTAATCAGACAACCACGTGCGCACATTTATTATTAAAAGTCGGAGGCGTAGTAATTAGTACCACGGTCCACCGTCGCGAATCTGTTTTAAGGTAATGAACATGAATGGGAGGGCAACACAAGTGCTTACCATGCAATCATGACACCATTGTCAGTGCACAGCCGAGGAGGAGGCGCAACAAGCCGCATTCCGTAATGGGTGGCCACCTTGGCGAGTTCGGTTCGCATAAACGTGTTGCTTGCCACCCCGCCAGATAAAACCTGAATTTCAAAAGGGCTCAACTGTACGACACTCAGAAAGCGACATGAATTTGATCTGTCATCTAGTTACAGCTTGTTTTACTTCTCGTATCACATGTGATTGAGACCCTTCCGTCAAATCTCCGAAGAGATCCAAGGCCACATATCTGCAAGTCGCGGTATAAATTGCAATACTCTCGAGTATTTCACCTCTTTTTTAACGCAAACTTTACCCGACACAAACACTATTAATGCGGAATTTAATGCTACAATCCACGTGCCGTAACGCCGAGGAGGACTGCGAGTTATTGACGTTAACTACTGAGGACAAAAGCTAATTTGAGAGTGCAAATAAATTACAGATTATATTTCGGAATGTCTCCGTTTGCCTTGTTATACGGGTAAAATGGTGCTGAACGAGAGCATGTGATTACGGAAAAGTGAGAAAGCAACATTGGATGATATCCTCTAACCAGCAACATAAAGTGAATTAGAAACCTATTTCACTTAAATATGAGGGCAAAATAGGGTGGATAACCCTTACCAAAGCAGCCGCTGCGGGATCAGGATTTGAGGGAACTCGAGGAGTAGGCCATGATGAGGCTGGAATTTTGACGGATGGTGGCAGGTGACGCTCAAGGATACAGTACTCAATCGCCCTCTGAAGTCGCCGACAGAAAAGCCTGGTCACGGCTGTCTGACAAGAGGAGCAAATCGAAGCAATATCTTCCATTGATATAACTCCACCTAAAACGACAACATCGAGACTTCTTTCAGCGAGGTATTGAGTACATACCGTTCTCCTTTTCGAGGCGGTTGATGAGTCTATCGGCTGCTGAACGGATGCCGGAAAATGAGAAGTCGCAATCGCGGTTTACACTTCTCGGAGTCGGCATTGGATAAGCAGTTGGATTTTTGCTTGTACGAGCCATTAATTCAACAGCCATACCACCGGGAATTTGACTGTAGATACCATTACCGATCGCAGAAAGACGCAAACGTCGAGCAATCTACGTCATGCACAAGATGTACAACTACTCCACCAACTAGTTAAAATAGAAATAAAAAAACGCACCTTATCTAAGCAGTCACCAGGAGAAATATCAAGAGAAGTGCCGAGAAGGAGAAAGTCATCTACATCCTTGGCAACAGCAAGTAATGAATGTCCACCGCTCACCAATAAAACGAGGTATGGGAAATTCAAGCTAAAATGGTCATTAAATTTACAAACCAACCTTTCATCTGTTAGCATGGCTGTCAGGGCATGTGCTTCCATGTGGTGTATTGGGATAATAGGAAGCCTGTGAAGTAGATCAGTGGACTCTCGAGTACGCATACTTGTGGGTCACGGCCAGTTGTTTAGCATACATCACACCAACCTTGAGTGACAACGCCATGCCAGGTTTAACGGTAACAGCGATAGCGTCCAAATCTTGCCAAGAAATGCCTGCTTTTCTCATAGTAGATTTGACAGTTGATTCAATATTCATTGCGTGTAGTTTCTGCGCCAGTGGTGGTATAACGCCACCATTTCTAGAATAATTGAGGCAACAGCACATTATCAGTTTTGAAGAAAGTCATAATATGGAGTAAAGTTAACTACGTTTATTTCTCTAGCTTACTTGACGGATGTTGCCGTCTGGGATTCCAATGATTCTCCTAAGATTAATTTTTGGTCGTTAACTACAGCGGCACCAGTGTCGTCACAGCTAGTTTCGATACCTAGGATGGTAGAACTTAAACGGAAAACCGTTAATCGCAAGAAGGCAAAAAATCCAAGAGGCGCTCTTCGAAAATATTGGGCAGAGGACAGCATCGGGGAGTGTGGTGCGGTGAGGTGTGATGTGGCGTCGGATCAGGGCGCAGACATGTTGGACCACCTGGACTCAGCCAATCCCGTGTCTCTCTGCGATCCAATGGCATGCGGGAAAGGAAGG